>JABFPB010001296.1:0-26271 GCA_022817645.1 Ceratoteleas bidentatus | reverse complement strand
AACATTTGATGTAATTTTAAAGTTACACTTTAAAATTAGTTACACTTTAAAAAGCGAATATGATTTAATTTTAAAGTGAATATGCTTAAATTTAAAAGTCGGACTTTGAAATTCAAGCATATTTACTTGCAACTGAATTAAAGTAAATACTATATATAAAATAGTGCAATAAAACTGCACTATTTTTTTTACAGTGCAGTTACATCTTATATGATTATCAAGAAACTCTGCTTCAATATATCTCAAATATTTTAATATCGTATATGCATATAACTCCGGCTTTTCTAGTAAATAAAATTAATTATATACTGTTAAAATATGTAAAATCAATTAAACAACTTCAAACCTACTCGGCGTTCTATAATAACATGTTCATTAACGTAACCATGTTTGTCAACGGAAACAAATAACATTTAAAAACTGCTTGCTGTTAATCACTTCCTACAGTTTGACTGCTGATTAATTTTTAAACTTTTACATTCATTAAGATTTGATTTTTTATGTTTTTTTTCTTCGTATGTATAGACCATAAATTTAGGTACCCGTTCAGGATCTCGAACCCGAATGATACTTGAAAACTTGTATGAATCGAATAAACACACTTTATAATTCATAAAATAAATTGCCAGCTAATTCAACAGTCAAAATTCATTATTAAATAATATTCCTTTTTTCACTACACACTATACATGTAGCATAAATGTCATCCTTTTAATTAATCAAGCCATTCATTTTCCGCGTGATCTTTATTTCACTCAAGCGGCTTTGCATTTCTCAGCGTTATTTGAAATCCGGAAGTTTAATCGAGGTCTCAAAGTAACCTTTCGCAGTGGCACAATCGGTCACCAACAAAGGATCTGCTCGACGTGGGAGTGTGTAATTTCTACACTCGTGAATATGTGTCGAAACAACCTTGCGCTCGTCATCCTTGCCGCAGAGTCCTTTTAGACCTCGTTCGCGCGCGCATCGTTGTTCGTCATTGCGCGAAATGATGGAAAAATAGACGCTTCTAAATAAGAAAAAAGGACGGAAAAAGTCGGGACGGGGAAAAAATCGTCCCGGCACCCATCTAACAGCGTCCTTCGCCGCGGTGAAAGAGCGTCTTGTCTCGCAGAAATAATTATTCTGATATAATGATCTAAGAATCTTCGCCGGCTATCTCGTGATATTTGTACGTGCACTAATAGTGGAGATTTATGGTCTGCTTCGTTTGCGCGAAAAAAAGGAAAAACGTCATTTTATTATGTGAGCTACGCTTTATCGTTATTTTTCGAGGCATAAAAATGCGTAATTGAATGGATGATGCATGTTATTACTCCTTGATACGTTTATTTCTATTTGTGTCGCGCAAGGCGACAGTAAATATTTTATGGCCGATTTCTTGATACCCGACTGCAAAATGCAACAAATAAAGGCGCTTTTATCGTTGATTCAATTGATGCTCGACTGTGTTGAAGTCACGCGCGTAAATTGTCTTTCGCCGTTTGTCCGTTTGCCGAGCGGTATTTGTATGGATGAGATTCGTAATGCGCATCGATAAAAATTTAAGTATAACAAATCTTTGTTTGCAAATTGTAATGGTCCGAAATGGAGTGCATCATTTATACGCTTCGTGTACCGCCCTCAGCCGCGTTTACGGTCCGCGTTTTTGCATACTTTCAAATTAACGCCGCGCATTTTATGACCGAGTTAAATCGATACCCTCTCAAATCGGCGCGACGACACGAATCCCCAGTCACTCCGTCGGATCTGCGGTCGTTTCTGTTTTTCCAAATTTCCGTTCAACGAGGTGAACTTCGGGCCTCGAATGGTGCCCGAGGTGAACTTCCCCGGATTTGCCTCCGAGGTGTCGTAAATAACCGAATTTGACAGAAACGCCCACAAAGTCAAAAAGTTGGAACCGCTTGGTCACATGTCCGACCCGGTCAAAGGCTTTGCGAGGTCTCAAAAATGACTTTCCCATCATTGAGGGGATTAGGCCGTCTCACATTAATATTTATGGCTCCCTTTCATTGACTTTGTTTTTCCTTGGGTCGTTAACAGTTCTGAAGCGTGAAATCGGCAACCCGAGAACAAGTCGCGACCTATTAACTTCATCCGAAATTCGTGACTATTTTGCACGCTGCTACGACGGTCGGCACCGAACTTAGTGACGCAGCGGTTTTTGGACAAATGAAAGAAAAGCGAATTGAGAAATCGGTTGTTTATTTTGCGACGGGAAATTTGTCAGTGGCCTGTTTTGGTGGGCGGACACGCGTTGCGGTCAAATTTGTTGATTGATTTTCACGAAGATGAGGGTTTTAATCCTTTTTCCAGGCTGCAGGAGGATTAAGTCTCACTTTTGTTCGAAATTCGACGTCTAAGTGGCCGTTTCTCCTGTTTTTGTTTCGAAAAAAAGGATGCACGTTGAAAAGGAAAAATCCCGGAGCGGAACTGAAACGAGGAAGCTTATTTCGATTCGCAGAGAACGATCGGAACGGCAATTATAATTACAACGGGCGGCGAGCGTTTCATGAGAAGTCAGAGGCGAACGAAGGGCGTTAGATATAATTTCGGATGAAAATTAACATCTGTCGCAAAATCCAAGGTGCCGTGGCTATGCGATGTACAGTTATTAGTACGTAAGGAGAACTCATGAAATATCGGGGATCTCGTTATGCGTAACGGGGTACAAAGGGTGGGCGCCAGTTCGCGACAAAGAAAAAGACAGAGACAGGAAGAAGAAGGGTCTTTTTAATCCGACGTTGCTCATAAATTTGCGGCAACGAGTCAGTTTTCGTTCCGAATAAATCCTCGGCGCATCTAAAACGGATTTAGCCAGGTGCTGCCACCGTTGTAACGCCGATATCAAATATCTCGTTGCGTGTGCATTATAGTGATCGGTCTTTGAAATTCATCGATAAGTTTCGAATCGGGTGTCTAGTACAAATTTTGGGCAAGCGAGCCGTCATGTTTGCGTAGGATGTGATTTATCGTTCCGTGTGTGAAAAATCCTCTTTGTGAGTCAAGCGAAAGAGCGAAAAAGTTCAAGGCATCTGTGGTTTTGGCGGAATAATTGTAAACAATTTTTATTTTGTGTTTCCCAATTGAACGAGGAAGAAAAGCCTCGAAAGTTATTAGATTTTCTCACAACTGTGAATTCTTTAATTATATATTACATAAGTACAATCTGTTTTCATTTCGTCTATGATTATAGGATGGTCTGTAATTATACGTTCCGAAGGTTCCAGTCTTATTATATCAATTTGTTTGTATGGAAACGTAGCATGAGGTGTGTGAAGAGACAAAATATAACAGTATTAAGAGGAAAGTAGTGTTTATTAAATTTAAACAATTTCTTGTGTTTGAAAAATCAATCAATGCGACACAAATGAACTATCCTGCAGGCTTGAGCGATACATGTATGCTCACATAAATTGCAATATGAATTGAAAAAACATCTTATATATTATATGTTATGTCAAATAAAGTCTGTAGCTCGATTAATGTATAAATCACTGGCAACCTGTTTCTCGTGGGAACTTGTCTTTATTATTATTTATGTAACGGTAATAAAAAAAGTGAACAATTTTGAAAATATTTCATTGTATGGGAGACCATAAATTGGAAACATTATTTGTCAATAAAGTAATATCTTACGGTTGGTAGCACATAATTTTAAACTAACGTTTTCATTATCGTATACAACCTTATATAATATACATGTTTTTAATTTTATGAAAAATGAATCTACATAATATGACGGTTGGCTTCTTGCACAAAAAGGAACACATTTTTTTCTGGTTGAAATCTTCCTGGGAAAGACAGGTATGGGAAAAATATGGGTGCCAGACTCTAGACAGACTTGGACTACCAAATAAGACCTTTTTGACTCTGTAAAAAATCGCCTCCAATTTTGAACCACCAATTCTAAACAAATTAATTAAAAAATGTTTTTTATTATTTAGTTATGCCATTACTTCAAATCAGTATAAAGTTTCTACAAATATAAAATAATTTTTCAATTTAATTAATTAATACAAAAATACTTAATTACGTAATTCACGTTTATGTCGACGAACCATCGAAATGATAATACCCAAGTGGATGACACATTAATAGCGGACAATAACGCGCTCACGTCGCATAATAAAATGCACAAACCCGGCGCATTATTTCGCGGCGATGTTACGTCGTGGATATGATTGCAGTACAGATGCGCAACGCGCAGTTTCCTGGATCGTCGCCATTGGTCGCGCCGATCTTCGGCACGAATTACTCACGTATGAGGCCAAAGAGCAAACAGTTCGCCGGCAAGATGGCGCCTGTTCTAAATTCAAAACAAGACGCTGCTTAGCATATACACATCCCAGTCACAGCCACTGCAGCACGCTATGACATTCGCAATTCAAATGCTACATTTCTATTACCATTTTAATTCAAGGGCACCTCTGTCTCTACCTGCCTTCTTCGCCGCGCGGGATCAATCGCAATATTTCCCGAGTTTATGTCTCCATTCAGCTCTCTCTCGAGAGAGCGCTGCGCCGGCCACTCTTTTTCTGTTTGTTATTGCCCACATATCACATCAAACGCAAATGATTTACAAGTGTCAGTAGTAATGATCGCTGCGCGCTCGAATCAAATTTAATTTCTATTCCAGTGCAAATCATTCGTTTAATTTGCGCGCAATAGTTATTGCGGTTTGTTAGGCTTGAATAATCGAAGGAAATTTTTTTCATGGCCCGCCGAGTCAGGGGTCACAACTCGTATAATTCACGCTTTATTCCCAACACCTAATTCGCCATTTTTCGACTGGGTCGCGCGAAATGAATCAGTCGAATTTAGTCGTGCGAAACAGTAAATCGGTAATTACACGTTGTAAAATAAGTTATGTTGAACAGGCGTTGAACTTTTGTGTCTCACGTTCGTTCGGACTTCGAGAATCGCATGTTTTTGAGCGTGCCGTGTGTGCGTTCGTTTTTACACGTACAACTTCATTAGACCGAAGTCGCCGGCAACAGTTTGTTCGACGATTTTTCTCTCGTCTGATACGGGCTCGGGGACGAGCTTGTTAAGAGAGAAAAATTACGCTCGCGTCACCAAATATTGATTAGTTTTCACTCGCTGGATGTCAAAACTGAAAAACAACGTACAAATTGATGAAATTTCGATCGGCGCCCGAGCGACCATTAATTTTCGACCGCACTCTTCAAACCGAAAAGTCGATCGTCGAGCGTGAGTGACAAATTCAAAGATCCCACCTCGCTATTCAGCGAGAGATTTTTCATCCGATTCGTCAATCGGATTTGAACAAAAGGAGGCCGAGCGACTTTTTCGAAACGCGGAGCCACCTGCTGAGAAAAATGCGGCGAGCTCCGACCGCTCTCGTTAGACATGGCACAGCCGTTTATATCATCCATCAGACGAGAAAGGCTCAGGGAAGCCCGTGACTTAGTTATTCTGGATAGTCTGCGCTGCATTGTGCCTCATTCCGGTGATATTTTATTCACTTTATGACATCATTAATCCGATCAGCGATCTGCCCACAACTTTAATCGTGACGTATCCTGGAATTTGGTCAATCTGATTATTCCACTACGTAAAATATGCACATTATGAGCACCCAGGAATTTTATCGCGTCATCTATTAAAGCCCCGAAATCCCGTTTTGAATTATTGCGTACCTCCTTTTCGCGTCGTTTTGCTTTCGAATCGCTGTTTGATGCTAGTATTGTGGATTTCAGATACGAATTGGAATTTGTCATGTGACCTATTCAACTGGTTAGCTGATTTAATCAGTTGCGTTTAGTAGTTTAAGGTATTGCAAACGGAAAATCGCGGTCGTTTTTGTAAAGATTTTCATTGAATAAACATGTTACGACCAACGTCGATGCGAAATGTCACGGAAAATCTTACAATTTCTAAGAGAGACTAACAGGATCACTATTTACGGAATTACTGTTTTTCATCAAACTTGACTGTATACAAAAACTCGGAAAAAAAAGAAAAAAAGCACATTTTTAGAATTTCGTAAGACCATTTAGAGGAGTACATTTTATATTCTTTCTTCGAAAATAGTGTATCGTAGCTTACATTAACCGATTGATGTAGGGAGTACTAATTTTTTAAACATATTTTGTCTTACTGCACAAAAAATGATCTTATTTGTGTCTACAATCGGGCGAAAAATGGTTCTTTTCCTCCCTCGGGCAGAAATGACAGGGCAGAAAAAAAGGCCCTCGTCCGCAAAATTTCGTTTTGCGCCCTCGGGTCACTTTTCCGCTCGCTCATTCTTAACTTTAGGCGGTAATGAACCATTTTACTCCCTCTATGCAGTCACTCAAAACGTTAATTTTTTCACTGAGAGAAAAAATGGGTAAGCCTTACTGTATTGGTACAGATAAAAAAAGGTGTTGATACTGTATTGATACAGTGAAAAAAGATGTTATGGATGTGTTTGGTTATTCCAACTGTAAGCGCAACTTAAAAAACCAGAACTCAAATGCATTTCAATGTATCATTACAGCTGCGTTATACGATAAGTATTTGTCTCAGAGTTATACACGTGAGACAAAAAATATCGTTCAAATCTTGATTTTATTTAAATATCACAAAAGAAACTTTGATTGAAATCGCAGTATATTCGACGATAACCGATCGATTACACTCTTAAAAACGCCTTTTTGATCGGAATACTTTTGAAAGAAAGCCAAATTCATCTTAACTATTTCGCTAAAAGATTTTGCTCTTGTCCAAAAAGAAACTAACTTTATAAATGATTTTAACCTAAAAATACGTGATATTTAAATTCCGGTCAAATACAATGGACTGCAATTGGCAGTTTCTATTTAAATAATTATTATGCAATATAACATTCATTACATTTAAACTGTTAACTTAAATAATGAGCTTCTCGTAAATTCAAAGTAAAATATAAAGATGTTCATTTTAGGTGATCAAGAATACTTTTGATTGAACAGGAAAACGTACAATCAAATGATCGTTTTCCTTAAAAAAATTATTTTCATTGAAACCTACTGTTGATTTGAAATAAAATGGGTAATTTTGTACGAAATATTATATGCTTTAATTAAAAAGTTTTTGTTCAAAAAGACAGTCTTTTTTAATTAAATCGGATATTTCTAAGGGTGTACCTAAGGAATACTGGTGATGCAAATTTTAATATAAAAATAAATTTGTATCCATGTAAACATTAAATATTACAATTTATTAATTCGCCCTCCTCCCTCCTTCTAAACATCCCCAAACGTTTTTTATTACTTCACGAAACCATTACTCTTAACCAATGTATAATTCAACCACGGTATTCATAGAACCACGGTAATCAAATACAGCTTAGCCGTCAAAGTTGCCGCACAAATTTCGCCGCGAAAAAATCGTCCATGCTAAATTTGACGCGGTACTTCTCACGAGTTTGATGGTTCGGATTCGCCCCCACGTAGCGATCCCGGAACGGTACAATTCGTACACAGATACATACTGCGGAACAAACGATCGCTACACGATCTCCCGCTGCTAGATCGCGGCATCTCCGATTCGCGGTACAACGATCTATTGATCGCGAACAACGCGCCACGGATGAAAACACACGTGCAGAATTATATTCGACACTCGCACGTCGAGCGTAGATGCGCACCGCAAGATACGCGCATCTCCTTTGAATTATTCTGGAATCATTCCGACTTTTCCCACCAGTCGGCAGCTTTCTTTTTTTACGCGACCATAAAAGCACCTTAAACTCGAAACCGGTAAAAAAATCGGAAACAGCCTCGAGAAAAGCAAGGGTCCCGTTTATCTCGCGCCGAATAAACAAACTTACACCATTTTTACCGAGGCGCACACTTCCTTGGCTGTTCATTTTCTGTCCCTGTCTTTTCGGCCGCGCATCCTTGTCGGACTTTTTCCGCGCATCCACGGCCATCCTTATCTGCCCCTGGAGCCTCTGGTTTATGGTCCTTCCTCAATGTCCGAGCGCCGTAAACTTCTTACTTATACCGCGGACAATGCGGAACAATGATCCTCTTAATCGATTCAATTGTCGACGCCAATTGTACCCGCTCTGAATTTCGACCTGCGTTTTTTAAGTTATTGGAGGCTGGTCCGCCTTCCTCGGCCGTTCTTTTCGGACCGTTCTTATTAGATGTTTCCGAAGCGGGACCTTGAGTTTTTTAAGGATACCCCGAAAAGTGAGTTACTCCGACGCGATGTGAGAACAAAATGTGAAACATTTGAAACGTGTTACGGTTGATGAAGGAAACCGGACAATGCGAAAGGTATGGAACCCGAGTTTGGGAAATTGTGGACAATTGGGGGTTAGCGTGAAATTCAATAAACATTCCAGTCAAGGTGGTTTTTAATTGGATTTTTTTGTGCGTTTTCTTTTTTAGATGAAAAAGTTACGGTAATCGGAATATGAACTGGACTGGGTAAAAATGCGACATTTTTAGTAGTTCCGAAGAAAAATAAGACGGGAAAAATTGACATTCTGCACGGCGAATCGAATGACGCAGCAGCCACTTCTTGATGAGGAACATCATTTGTCGATTTCAGATACCGATACGCGACCTCTGATCGACCCACGTGACAACATTACAAGTTGCAATTATTCGAAAAAATACGAACGTGCATGTTCCGAGGAATCCTCGGAAAAATCCGCCGGTGAAATAAAACTGGCGCTTTTTTCGTTTCGCGATCTTGATTGTTTAACAAACGGTCAAAGTGTGTGTATTAAATTTCGCCGTTCTTTTTCATATCTGAAATCGCTTTAGCATATCTGTGCCAGCACGTGGAAAAGTGCATTTATATTATTTTATAAATCAGGTTGGCATACATTAGTATTACATTACCCTCGAATTCTATCAAGATAACGATTCATTATACGAAAGTAATAAAGATACCTGGGCTGCATCTCGTAAAAAGCGAGTTTACAGTAGAAGAAAATACGTCTTCGCATGCTCATGAGCGAAATCCCAAATTTGTCCAGTTTTTTACAGCGCTTTTTCGCAGGCGTTGCACGTATTGCATCTGTTTTCTTTATGCTACTCGTCGCCGATGGATTATCTGTTTGAGATTGTTTTGGGAGCGACGTGTTTTTTAGAGCCATAAAGTAGCGGGCATAAAAAACGAGCATTAAAATGTCTTCGGCGGTACGATTTTCATTTTTTACCTTTCGGCGACTGTGATCACTTCCACCCTCGGCTTTTCCTTTTTACCGGCAATCGCGCAGCTCAGTTTTTTATGGGGGCGAAAGTGTCATTGCTGCAAAAAAATGTGGGTCAGTCGTAAAAAAGTATTGGGGTACAGTTTCTTTGGAATTTGTCGGTTCCAGAACGAGACAGACAATCGGAACACATTTCACGTTTTTTTCTGCTTTTGTGTTCGGCGGGCGTTTATTTGTTTAGGTATTTTTTGTTTCACGCGCCGTAAAATCTTAACATATTTATCACGATAAACGAGGCGCGTGACAAATATTTTTTTTCAGCCGAAGCATCCGAGAAAAACTTTTTCTACACGGGATTTAAGTGGAAAGGTGAAGTTGTCGGAAGAAAATCTGAGTTCGAGTCTAAAGTCAGTTGTACCCGGGTGTTGATTTAATTGAAAAGGATTAAAAAGTGAACCTTTTAGGATTATCCGATAATAAAATCTCTTGACTTTTCTGTTTTTTGTACTGAAATTTCTTGTTACCTTATTAGAAGGAATCGATATTTCGTGTAATAATTCAGTCCTGTGAAAGCCGCGTTATTTTACATGAGAATTCATTAATTAATAAATTTGCATAATCATTTGTTTGAGGCAAGCCGATAGCTTGTGGTAATGAGGAATATAAATGTATGAACGAGAAAAGTGCCTATCGCACATTGATTATCGCACTTAATTGTAACTTATTAATTGAATTACGATTATTCATAATTTAACCGTGAATGTGAAAATCATTGAGAACAAAATGTTGGCTTCTGCAAACAAAATTAATTCAATTCTCATTCGATTTTAATCACATTTCTCATTTTTGCACCTCTTGACAACATTTGAATTGAGTAAAAGTTTCGTTACATTTTATTTCGCTAACGTACTTTGTACGAAAATGGTGTACGGTATAATGGTGACAATTCATCTTAGGTCGGATGTCTAAAGACCGTGCTGCGCCTCAGATAAAAAGTGCGAGACGAAGAATCGGATGCATTTCGTTGCGTGATTCCGACTCATCGTGGGACAACGAGGGGCTAACGATGTGCCTTCGATGTGCGCCAGTTTGCCCACGTGACATGCAAAAATCACCCTCGAAGGCAGGTCATGACTGGTCATGATTCCGACCAAAAGAAGAATGAAGGCCAAGGACTGGTATAATTCGACCAACAAAACGAACGTTTATGCTTGTTTTGCATAAGTGCCGAGTCACCGAGCTCCTTTTTTCTCGTCTTCCTTTTGCCTCATAAGGGAGAGAATCATCATCCATATGCCTTGAATTCTATTCGTGAATTTTATACAAGTGCACGGGCCCGGCTTTTCGATACCTGAAAGGCTTATTTTCAACGCATTATACTCAACCATTTAGTCCGATGGCACATTCGATTTTTACGCTCAATTTATTTACGAAAACAAACGTGGCAATGAGTTCCAACTCGTTATTTGATTACATTCCTGTCAGCGAGGAAATTAATACCTTCCTCCTCATCTGCCAAGAAAAACACTATTTTAGAATTTCAGTTATATTAGTTTGCAGTTAAAATATCTCTGTACATAATTAAAACGTTTTCGATATCCCATCTTTCTCACAGATGGGGAAAATCGAATCCATCGGCGAGGATAATTTCTCAATCAGAAATAACGTACGAACACTAATGAAGACACAGAAAAACGTCGCTGAATTCGTATAGACAGTTCACACGATATATGGGATATATCAGATACATAAAAATGAGTATTGGTTGTGAAATGCATTTGGTGGATTAAGGATGATGTTGGCAGGCGGTCTCACGGTGAAGCTGGCGCGGTAGGAGTCTAATAAGATGTAACTAAATTATGATTGGATTCATCATTGCTGCCAACGGCACTAAAATTGCTGATCGGCGAGCCCGCGGATGTGTTTGGAGCGAGTCAATAATTTGCCGGGCCCACGGCCGCCGCCGGCCATTCTATATGAAGCGTGATATACCATGATCCCGAATGAGCGATTGCCAGCGGTAAAGCGAGACGGAAAAGCCGATATCTCCGGACCTCCTCTACATAGTTGCGTCCCCTTTTTGCAACGCGCGTAAACTCTTTACCTAAACCCAGTCGCGGTCATCGCGAAAGCCGTGAGAGTCTGGCATTTCTGGTTGCTCGAAGACCAATTAAAATCTGAACCAGTTGGCGCTCAAAATGCCGCGATAACGGAAAACCGTGCCTCGCCGTGAAACCACTTGTTAATTTTACTCTTCAGCGGACAGGACAAAAGTCAACGGCTAACAAAGCCGGCGACAGTAAAAACGCAAACAAAAACGCGAAGGAACAAAAGCGCGAAGGAAGGTGGCATGCGCGAGCGCTAATGGTTTTTCCCCGAGGAATTAATTGACGAGGCATTCCGCGCTTTTCTGTCGGCGAGCATTTACATCGTGCGTTTCGCGTACTTCCTAGTCGTAGCGACGACGTGCGAGTTGCAATTGCTTCGTGGAAGTGGCTTTTAGCAACACTAAACTTTCGCGCAATATAACACCGTAATGACTTAGGCCATGCGATATCAAAGGCACCTTTTGTACCGACGAAATATCGGAATGCGCGAGAGCAAGATAAGCCCGCGTGACAATAACAAATCTTTAGCGTTTAGGCGGTCGTTAGGTTATTAGCGATGGTTGATTATTCGCGCGTGCCTGCGCATAGTGATGCCCATTGTGCCGCTGCACAGTTTCGCGAAGCGCTTTTGTCCGGGCGGAAAAAATTATGCGAGAATAAAATAAATATGTCAGTTTGAAGTGGAGGAGATAGAGGGTCTTCGCGCGAAAAATGTCAGGATTCAAATTTACATGTTTCTGTAAATGAAAGTGTAGAACAAATATTTTGACTGGCTTGATTGCTGAAAATGTGTTTCAAAGGGTGCATGGAAAAAGATATTTAGATTTGCGGAAAAGTCTGCACAAAATCTCCGGAAGACACTCTTGCTGACCCAGAAACCTGCGCAGGAATAGATTTACAGTTAAAATATGTTGGATTTATCCAGGAAGAACACTTTAGTTCTAGCTCGTATATTTTAAGTGGGATGAGAATGATCTTAATTTGAGATATAAAACTCAAATAATCGTACTCATGAAAAAAGTTCGTATAGGGTTCAAGTTAGTAGGGTAATGGATGTTGACAACCGCAATTCCATTATTTGTTAAGGCTTATGATTATTTTCTGAAGTGAATCGCGCACAGTATGTAAATCATACTTTAGCGAGGGATGAACGCGGGATCACGTAACTGATACGGGCGAGATCAAATAATGTGTCTTCGGTGTCGGGCATGTTTCATGAGACTTGCCAAGAAAACAAAGTCGTTTCACAAGGCGACAGGTAGAATAAGTTTGTGGCTCGTGTTGCGAGGCAATTATGGTCCGTCAGGGTGGTCCCAATTGCTCGTTCGCCCGCTTGTGGTCTGTCCGACCTTCTTCAAACCGTTTTCCTGCTTAAGCGAATGTTCGCTGTAGAATGACTGCGTTTTGATAAGACCGTCTAGCTGCACGAACACGTTGACATTTTGAGCCGCTCTTTGTAGACTTAATGACAGAACATGTGCTAATGTAAGTTAAAGTATAAGACATGAGAATGCCTGGAAAATGAGGAACGGTGAAGAGAAATTGTTAACTAAGATTTTTGCTTAGACAATGTTAGTTTCAGGTCAAGTAATTTTCGTTACATCTAAATTAACTGAAAAAGAATCTTGAAATTCCAAAGTCACTCTACACTGCAAAATTAATATGTAATCTGGTTGCAAGAATAGATTCGATATAATGTAATTTTACATATTTTGGGTGAATTCACACATCTTGTGCAGTTTTTATAAATTTTGTAAATTTTTATAAATTTTCTACTGTTTAAGAGTTCTATTCTTCACTTTTTAAAATATATATGCAATATTTTGTGTTTGACCTCGTAATAAACCGTCCTATATGAATTCGATTAACCGAACCTCTCGGCTTGAAATCTGCAAAGTCCATACTACAGCCCGATACCCAAGAAGTTTTGTTGCCCCAGTATATTCGAATGTTGCTCTCGTCGTGCTGTATGTGTCTCAAATCAAAGCCAATCACGACTTTACGTTGGGAATCGGTACGGACGGAACCAATAATAAAATTAATTTGATCGTTAAAAGTACGGATCTGATCACGTTTTTATGCAACATTTCGGCGCGGCCTTGCCCGGATGCATTCGTAATTGAGTCAGAAATTCGTTTCAACGTGGGCGGCGATCATTACAGGCTAGTCCGAGGATGCTGTTCCACGTTTTTTCAGGAGCTGATTGAGATCGTTTGGATCATTTGCTGGCCGAGTTGCGGCGCACGAACTAATCAGATCAATCAGACGAGGATGAGTTTGGATCATTATCCCTGGATACTTCGGACCAAATCTCCTCGGGTCCTCGTGACTGCAGATCCCATCGTAAAATCAATCCAAATGGCGATCGGCGACTAAGTGTAATATTATCAAAACAGTGCCGATGCCGGCTAATTTATTTCGTCGGTTTTTTTCTTATCGCGTTTTAGTTACGTATGTGCGCTATCGCGTCTCCGTGTTTCTTCGGATTCGTCGCAGTTGTAAAATTTGAATCAGCCGGACGAAAAAGTGATGCGATAATGATGCACAGACGAGTGTATAAATCTCGCGCGAAAAGAACAATGAGTTAACGATCGCTTGCATTGTGTTTCCCACAATTCATCACTGCATGATCTTAAACAATTAGTCGGCTCATTAGATACGGCGGAGGCGGCGGCCGAATACTTCTTCCGCGCGGTTTATTAGCCGCTCGTACGTGCGACGCACGTCTTTGCGTGGCATCGGCCGAGGGAGTGGCGATCCTTCTACGGACGCGTTTCTTTCTTTCGCCGTCGATACTACATTTTTTCCACTATTTTTCGCATCGCCTTAACGATTCATTAGCTTTCAATTATTTTCATTCCTTTATATCCTTCCGTGGCCGCGACTTTAATACCGTTCCGGAAGAATTATTTATGCGCGATCATGCAAAGTAATGAACAATCGTAAATTTTACTCTACGCCAACGGGAACGGCACTCGTGTAGACCAAACAGTACAATGTAGCAAAAAGTATACCGCGCAGACAATTTTGTTTCCGCCGTTTTCAGTGCAAATTACTAAAAAATAGAATCTTCTCTAAAGGATACTACTCATTTGAGATGAATTTCTCAGCTTCATCAGCAATTTTAGAGTTAGCTCAATGACGTAATTTTGACAGTTCAGTCTCGGTAATTTGCCCACAATTAATAATTGCTGAAAAGTGGAGGAGTGACGTCAAGTTGAGCCTCGTAATATAGATCTCGAGCATAATTTGTATTTAATCAAGCGTGGCTCGAATGTGGAATAGCCATTAGGATGGTGGGGCAAGGGTTCTCGCGAGCGTTTCGAGCAGACGAGCAGGATTAATGAGTGCATCTCAATCCGGCCATTTTTCTACGTCGTCCGTAGTAATGCACAAGCTGCAGGGGGTGCGACCCGGGTATATTACCTGATCAATCAGGCGAGCTGCGTCTCACCGTGCGCGCAATATTTGCCTACGAAAGTTTCGCTTTGCTCCGCGCGCCTGATGCCAATTGCCGAGCTACTCGGCAAAGACGAATTGAAACCATAATTACGGAGCATCAACTCAGAAAATCTGCTGATAACTAATTTCAGTCGTGATCAGTTACTTTTTTTGCCCGCGATTTTCGTTTTATTTTGCGCGAAAATTTGCTGCTTTTAACGGCCGTGATTCATTGATCTCCGGACCAATGTCGAAAACTTTTGTGGCCCGTGAAACGTTATAATTAACTGGACAGATACGCCTTGGAAATGTGTTCCTTTGAAAATGAGAAGTTCCAGTAAACAACCACACCGAGTTAATTGGTTCATCGGCTTTGATTCGATAGAAAATAGTCTAACAGGAAAAGAAGAATTATATCTCAAGGTTTATTTCTTACTCTTAAAACCCTTTGTAGTCAGCTTCCTCGATGAAAGGAGACGAAAATCAACGACGCCTTACGTAATCTCGGCACCAGTATAATCATTTTTCTCTAAATCCCATAAATAAGATGTTTCCTTATAATCAAATTCAGGTTTACAAAATATTATACGTCACCGCTAGATCGTATTTGGTGCGACGGCAAAGTCCATTATCATATTCGAGGTAGTACCGAAAATGTTTTAGTCATAAAGCAGTCCAGTTTGCTTGACCACTGTACCCATAAATAAACAAATCGATAAATCTAATAAAAAAGATAAAAGCTAGGCTATTCTTCCTCTAACCTACTTTTCCACGTAATTTAGTCGTCGGGTATTCCAAAATCTCGTGTGTTACACATTAAATCATGGACAATTTATACGCTTATAGTTTTTCTCTAAAAGCATAAAATCTTTTCCAGTGTTCACTTCAAGCAGCCATTATTTAAGCTCGCCCCATTTAAGGTGACACGTAATCTCCCGATCTACGAGCAGTTCCAAAAAAAAACGTCAAGCCCTTAAGTTATTCTAAAATCGGCTGATAGGTCATTGTGATCGTCAAAAGTGTATCGAGATGCACAGATACGTGAGAAACGAGCAATAATCATATGATCTACCTGTGACCCGACCACGCCCACGAAAGATCGTTAAAAAGGCACCGCGTGTGAAAGTCTCGGTGAAATGGGTCTTTTGTGCCCGAGTCATAACGCGTCGCTCCTTTTCCTCTAGCCGGGAGTATCATGGGTTGTTCCTCGGACGTCGGGAATTGCAAAGCCTCCCGACGATCTAACGCTCTAAGACGTGGCATGTCGAATGGGAATCAAATCTAATTGCAGGCTTCGTCCTATTATCCAGCTCGAATTCGGGTCACATTTTGAGGGGTTATTCTTCTAATTTGAGGTTAGCCTCGAGTACTTTGAATAGGACCACCTTGGAAGTGTTGGCCAAACACCGAATGTTGTCTCCATGTGACGCAGCGGTTCACGTGGAGCCAAGTTTCTGGCAATGAAATCAAATAGAACGGATTCGGTAAACATTCGGGAGTAATGAAAGTGACATGAGAATCGCTGCTTGCAACATAACTCGTTCTTCGTCGGATGATGGGGTGCTTTTTCCGGGTTCATTAAGTCGGGTCATGTTATTTTAGGGACCACCTGTTTGATCTCGTTAACAAAATAATTTCATTTCCTCGTGGTTAGCATAATAAAAGGCACGGGATTCTGGAGCCTACAACAGTTCGTCAGAGATCGCAGTTTTTAATTGTCGATCGGATCTTTAGAGAACCAGGTGAAAATGGTGAGAACTTCAAAGGCGTATCGTCAACTCCTCGTGTATTCGAAACGGGCCGGATTTAATGAACTCGGAATGATAAATCGGCGTTTTGACAAATTATTTTTTTGATAAATGGATTTTCGGCTTTCATCTATTGTGCTTGATACTGAAGCACACCCGATTGGGCAAAATGGGATTACAGTTAAACGTATTGATTATTGACCTAACTCGTAGATCGTCTTCCCAAGAATGTTGCACGGTTGACCACAAATTTCACTACACCATGAGAAAAGTGGTTACGGAGTATTCAGCATCTCATTACTGGCATTACCACCACTTTTCAGTAAACGTTCCAGGACGCTCTTTCCGTGCGACTGGGTGCCCTTTTACCATTCGACAATGTATTTAGAACACGAAACGATTATTGCTGAAACTTAGCAGGACAATATTGGCGGCGGATTGTATACGAACGCAGGCCGGACAGAAGGTCAGAGGAATGGAAGCGTAGATTCCGAGGCACGGACGTTAATGATAGCAAGCTCTCACGGCAGCGAGGGCATCATGGATAGTTTTATGGGAGCCCTCTGCCTCGCGGTAATGCATTCGGCCTAAGAACTCCCGCGAGAGCGGTCTTAATATCCACTGATTTATCGGAGGTTGGGTCACGGAGTTTCGCCCCTCGTGTAAAGCGCGGCGCGCGGGCGGGCCAATAAGTTTTTAAATAACCATAACTCGTGCCTTTATGGACGAAAACACGCAGCCCCGCTTCGACGGTTCATTGAGAGCGCACACAAAGTGTATCGGACAACTTGTTTGCATTTCCAAAATTTCAATGCACCCTTAATCTAAAACGCGGAGATTTTCTTACATTATTTCACGATGCCGGATGGTTAGTTTCTATTGCGACAAACGAGTCGAAAAGTCTTGATTTTGATGAAACTTTAAGCGACCATTGAATTCGTTAAAGTTAAAAATTATGCATGAAGGTCCACTGGGGCGTTTATAGAATGGGGTAGGAAAAGCCCGGTTAAATTTTTTTTGCAATTTTTCAGCGCCATGTTGAAGGATTTTGTTTCTAGTATAAATTCAAGATTGAACCAAGCTATTTTAGTGAAAAAAAAAGATTCATGTAATCGAAGTTTTTATAGATATTCTCGCTTCAAAATCTATCTTATCCTTGAGTACTCCGTTCCCCATCAACCATAATTTGAAATTTCACGTGAAGCATCATTACCACGATAAGTTTCATTGAAATCGGTAAACACTCTCTAGCACTTAATTTCCGTGGTGTCCTGCCCCTTAACATGGAAATTTTATTGTCGCAAATTGAAAAGTGCATTTAATGAAAACAATCCGCGCATTCTTCGCTCCGTTTTGCATAATGCGACTTTCAATGGCGAAAGAGCATGCTCGCTTAACGCGTCTGAGGAAAAAACGCTAGTTTCGTCATCAATCACTGAAACAATCCCCAGTAAATATAACAAGTGACGCGAAATGTCTCGGCCCGAGCAGAAGTGCAGCTTTGTTCCCGCTGAACAGTCCTGCGCCGTTCGACTTTTCGCGGAACAATTGCAATTCGGTCGAGATACCGCGGATTCCGGGCCGGCCGTGCTTATTGTTTCTAGCGAAACAATAATCGCTGCCAAAGCTTTCTCAGCCAGGTGTGTGGGCATACAGGTGGGCACACATTTTTGCGCACTTACGTGTCGCTTGGTGTTAGCAGGAACACGAATATGGCATTCAATAAGTCTAAATCACGTCAACCGTTGTGCGCACGCCAAATACACTCAGTGTTCACAATTAGAGCCGCTGTTAAACTACTGCGCGAATTCTTATGCTCATTCCCGTGTCACATCGTATTTCATTCTGCCGGAATGCTCGTTTTACGCGTTGTTTTGTTTTCAGCCGACTGAAGGTGCATCCAGAGCCGAGCATCGAAATAAAGGTACCGCACCGTTTCTGCTACGAATGTGTTGCGCGGTTCCTTCAAAGGTTTCCTTTAGTTATTCAAAAATATGAATAGCTAATGTTGTCAACATTTAGACTCTCCGATTTTCCGGAGTTTGGGTCCAGGGTTCTTATAGATTCTTGTTCTTTAGGAAAATTAAGTGTCTGAACTGGTTTGACCGGAAAACCCTTAAACAGATGTCGTAAAATCTGAGAGCATAAAAAATTATATGAGAGCACAAACATTTATATTTGTACTATTATTATTAAAAATGTTTAAGAATATTTGTAACAGTGTCCCAATTTGGACCCTACAGATAATTTGTTAAAATATGTTTTCGACAGTCCTGTAATGTGCTGTGAAAATTTTGGTATGGCGTGACCATACCAAACTTTTGTTTCTCCCAAGACACTCTCGAGAAAGTGACATTGCCTCAGGACATCGGGACAAAAATGACCTGGAGCCGAAACTCTTCCGAAGTTGTCAAAATTCGCGAGACGTCGGAACATTTTTCCTTAATCCTAACAAATCGAGTTTAACCGTCGACGCGGTTCGCAAAGATGCTAAGAGAGATGAACGTCATCTGAGAGACATGCGCGCGTCAGGGAATTATAAAGAGGCACTGCCAGGTGGCTAGTTGGAATAAGAAGAAGGCGTCCAAAAGCAGTGCGTGTCATTAGAGTGCGTGAAAGACGTGACAAATGACGATCTGTCGGGCCGTGAATGTGCATTGGCGCCCCCTATCGCTTCTGCTCGTTTGTTTGCGGTCACACATTGTCGCTACGGGGCGACTCGCCCGACTACTCGCATGCACTGTGAGAATCATGCGATTCGCCATGGATCCTCGGGGATGTTTTGACGGCCGCTTGACGAGCGATTGTCCTATACGCGTTACTCAAGTGTCGCTTTTTTTGGATTCGCCTTTTTTCCTCTCCTGAATTTGTGATCGGCTCTTTATGTCGGCGCTTTTTTCGGTTGACTCCGAACGACAGTTGAGACCGGAAGAGAACGCAAGGGCGCGACGAGTGGAGTACATCGCCGTAAGGAGTTCATCAATTATTTAACATATTACTTACGGTTCGGGGGACGCTCTCCTGAATGCGCTTAATGGAACGTAAGGGATGCGAGCGAGTCCAATTTTTGCTTGATTAAACTCGCGTTCTCGTTGGATTACGCATTTACAAGTACAACGTATAAATAATAATGCGCCGTCTCGGCCGCAACGCGATTTCATTATTACCGTGGATACTATTTACAATAACTATTAAACGCATAATCAGCTCGTTAGCCAATACACCCTCGGCGTTAAGGTACACACAATTTGTCCTAATTACCTCCCGCAGCGCGGAGATACAAATCTCGCTCGGGCTCTATAAGTGCTGCACCGTAGTTTGGGATGTTTTTAGGGCCCGGCAATTATGGTCCGGACTATATTCGAAATGGATCTCTCTCGGGCGGTGTCCGGCCATTTGTACCACTTTGTTTCAATTTAAATAATCATGCCCGGGCCATCTGATTAGGACTCGCCCGCGCGAGCGACCCGGTTCTCCAAAAATCATCGCGGTCCCCGGGTAATAAAGAAAAATTAATTGCGCCCGGGAACGCACGGTTCACGTCGGTGCAACACGCCTATAATCTCGAAGCGTTAAACCGAAATGCACCGGCAATTTATACGCCGTTTGATTGGGGTTAAAAGCCATCGTCCCCTTTATGTCGATCTTATCGAGCGAAATTTAAAGCGGTCAAAAATATCGAGCAGTCTGACTTTTTTGCCGTTCGTAAACGGTAGTGAGACATCGGCGCCGAGCTTACACAAGTTATCAGGTGGCTTGTTCGGATAAGGGTTAATCGGTACGAGTCGCGCAGTATCGCGCAAAACACCGAGCCCGGATTCTTCCACCTGGAAAAGAAAGAGCCGGCCGACCACACACGTATCGTCGATTTATTGCATTGCCGACTTAATCCGCAATTACGCTGCGGCCATTTTCGCCCTGCCTCCGGTCTCCGCTTGGCTGCGACTTGTGACTGAATCGCGCGGACTGATGCGCTCAGCGGCCATGTAAACATAGATCCACGCTAATCGTTCACGTTTTCCCCATAACCGCCCGGTTCGCCGTCGTCGGCGCTTCTTACACCATTGTTCGTGTCCTGTCGATGGATCACAATCTCGGCCGATCGCTCGCTACTCGAACACTCTTATTTTTTTACGCTCGAATCGTGTTACTCTATGCGTGACGACAGTAAACCACTCGTCGTGAACTGACGTTCAGATCGAACGCAAAGATAAACGGGCAAATTTATTCGCGGTTCGCAATCAAGTGTAGAGAGACGCTGATGAAACGAAATAAACGTTTATTTATTTCGCCAGCCTCCCCGTGAGGCGACGGTCTACGTGCCCGATGTGGATCGCAGAGCAATTGATAGTTTTGTTTAATTGATAGTTTTGTTAACATTGTGATGAGAGAGTGATGGCGTGGAAAATGTTTAAAGAGCGAAAAACAGTTGTGTGAGGGTTTGGAGAAAGGAGGAGCTGAGGCAATTTAAAGTCTTCATAATACTTGGAAAGGATTAATGTCCAGAAAGCCGATCCTTTTAAGAGATTCCCTATTTAAGGAAAGGCAGACCTTTGAAACAAAAATTTGTCTGCTAAATATAAGTGAAAGGATTTTTGGAAGCTAAAAATAGTACTGGAATTTCCCCGGTACTTTTTTCCGTTTCATTTTTTGGAAACGGAATTAATTTGTAAGAAAAATTAATGTTCAATTAACCAACTTTGGTGTGATAATTTAAGTGTTTGTAACTTTTTCTTCGTAATGTATGAAAATGTGTATTATCCAAAGGATCACGATGAGAAACGATCAACAATGTACAATTGTAACTTAATATGAAGTAATTTTCACCTCGCTTTACATCGAGCGACGTAAAAGTGTGAAAGAGCTTTGGGGAGCATTTTTGATCTTATTTATTTAGTACAACTACAATACATCACAAGTTTGATCGATGAAAGAGATTAATATTGATTGATAAAAAACCCCGAATATGATGCCTGAAGTGTTGATTCGCTATACTGAAAGAAGGTTACAATAAAGATGGATGAGACTCGATCGTTAAACGATTAAGATCGAGCACATTCGAATATTGTTTGATCTCCAACTGAAAGTCCAACGGTTCACGAGCGACGTTATTAGGAACAATGGTTTTGCCTTCTCGAAATCTAATCTACTTTTTAACGCCCTTTATAATTAAAAATGGCGCCTCCAAAAACCGAATGTTCATAAACTTCGGTTTGGTTAAGGAAACACCTGATTTCGAAATTAATCCTACCTCGAAAGTGTCTTTTTAACAAGTCCGAAACAAAACGAACAAGAAAGATTGCATCTTATCTTAATCCTTCAGAGTTTTTTCACATCCAGAAGTTTTTTACCGGGACAAAAAATAAACATCTCTTTAAATATAGTGTAATCTTGATATAATACGAAGTGTCAGAGGACCGGACTTTTCGTTAATGTTTGTTTTTTTAAGACACGATGCGAAAACTAGATCTAAAAACTTTTTATTACCTGCAACATATCACAAAAAATCAACGAAAAAACCTGAAATCGTAAAAATGGTACTTTTACGATGAGAGTTGTAAACTTTTTTTAACCGTTCCTCAATAAATTTCCGAAACGATATTTGATTGTTTGTGGGTTTTCTAATAATGATTAATTATAATTTACATACCCAGGTATTATGTCTCTTAGAAGGACTGAAAATGCCACTGCTTGAACCCGAAGTTTCAAACTGGATATTTCGTCAGGAGTAAACAATTGAAAAAGCCAAGACAATGCGATCAAATCATAAATAACCGTGAACTGGTCGATATTTCGTGGCCCGTCCATGGCCACGAATGGTAAGCATGAGAGTGCAGTTTCAAAATTCTTTTGAAAATCGCAGGTTGATTTTATAGAAGGGCTGACGTTTCCCTTTAAAAACAAGTCACTTAAAACAACTACGGCAGGGATTATCCTAATCTCAAAAATACGCAGCCTCAAAGTTACAGAGAACTTTCTTCCGTTTCTCCTAGCAACATGACGTTCGACCAAATTACCGGTATTTACATAATTTTACTTACTTGTCAAGGGTGTTTTCAAGACATTTAAAAAAAGTCAATTTTCCGTACAGGAAACCTGCACAGTTAACCTATTTCATGAATTGACAGTAAAACTTCACTACATGCAGAATATTACATTGCAGTTGATTCTGTTACGTTGTAGGTGATTCCACTGATTCTGTAAACTTTCGTAATGTTTGACGTAATTTTCCGTTACATTTGGTGTAATTTTACATACTATTTTACAATGCGTTATAGCCGATTTTCGTTAAAATATTATTGATGCGTTTTTCAAACTTGCAGTTGGCTTACGTGGGTTTGAGGAATAATTAGTTAACTTAATTTTTTAGCATTTTATGGTAAAGCAATTAACATGCACTTTCCAATCTTCTTTTCTTTTGCACACTGCGCTCGTTTATCCTGCATTATTTTCAACCTTTTGAAAAATGTCCGCCTACTTAACCGTATGAACCACAATAAAGGTTGCTACGGAAAGATTGACGTTTTGTAATCCAGAAGAATGAAGCGAAAACCCCATCCTCTTGTTATACTTCATGATGAACCGTAACAGACTCAATGGATTATTGACCGCGGTCACCAAAAGATGTCGGTAAAGAAAGACAGGAGGTCAATACCTTTGCGTTTTCCTTTATGTTACACCTCATTATCGGATAGAGTCCTAAACCATTACATGCTAAAACAATGGTCACCGAAATCCTAACGTTCTTTGCAGGAAAAATTAATAGTTCAATAGTTCAGACCTAAGTGTGATGAAAAGTAAAATGGGAAGCTTACCGCCGGAATGTAACCATTTAACTTAAGCAAAACGGAAAAAATGAAAAAATATTGAAAACAATGAAAACATTGAAAAAATTGAACATTTGTATAATCAAGGGTCGCCCCCGCGACCCTAACACAGTCAACCTTGAAATCAAAGTTTACTGTTTTAGATACATTTAGATACATTTTTCATACATACTTTACCGTGGCAATATATTGCCAGACTATATACATCCCATAGGGAGCAGTACCATTTAATAAACCTGTAGTCTTGGTTAAATGCAACGTTTAATGGCGTTTAGCAAACGTTGCGTATAACGTTAGTTACGATTAGAATCATTTTTGAAAACTCCCAGGTAAAAATGGACATATATGGCGCATATATGGGACATATATGTACATATATGGGACATATATGTACATATATGGGACATATATGTACATATATGGGACATATATGGTATTTCAAACATATATGCCAACATATATGCGCCATAAATGTTGAACAAACCATATATGGGCCATATATGCGCCATATATGTTAATATTGCCATATATGTTCCATATATGGGACAAATATGTTAAATAATCCAAAATGGCAATCCTCTGAGGCAAGCTTCTAGTCTTTTTTGAAACGGTAACTTTTTCCCACCTAGGATTAATGAAAGCTTAAATTGATTTTTGTAATATTAAATTTGGTACTATTTAATAAATATGATTACTACATCTTAAGCTGTAGAGTAGATAATAGCAAAACTCGGAAATTCGTATTAAGGTGGAAAATCCGCGAACAAGGACAGACTTATGCAATCACAATAGAAAAATTGAAAAACCTAATGATTTGATAAAAAACATGAATTGTGTTAATCAATGTACTGGCAATCGATTGCTGAAATAAAAATCATAGGTACCCTGACTAAATTCTTTGAAAATTTAACCATGCGGAACCAAGAAAAAATGTCAAAATTCGAACGTCATTTTCTTAGAATTTAGTCAGGTTACCTATGTTTTTTATTTCAGCAATTGATTCTCCGTATTCTAAGTAACAACATACTACATTTTCATCAAACCGTTAGGTTGTAAGGTTCTGCAGATTTTCTACCTTAAACAGACAAAGTTAAAAGAAACAATTTTAGTAATAAATCATACCGTTAGTATTTAATAGTCATTTCTTAATTATTTTTACTAGTCAATTATACTATACAATTTGTTAGTTTGTACATATATGGCACATATATGGCACATATATGGCACATATATGGCACATATATGGCACATATGTGGCACATATATGACACATATATGGCACATATATGGGAACATATATGGGAACCAATAACATATATGGCAACATATATATGTTGCCATATATGTACCATATATGCGCCATATATGTTGCCATATATGTGATATATTTGTTGCCATATATGTGACATATATATGCCATATAGCTGTCATATATGTGCCATATATGTACATATATGTCTGCCATATATGGCCCATATATAATTTTTTACCTGGGCTATGAAATATTTCTTAAAAAGAGTTACACTCACAAAAATAATTTAGTCTATTTGACCAAATAATTTGGTTAAAGAAAATTGGTCAAAGCAAAGATATGTTTTGGTTAATTGAATGATAAGTTTGGTTAAATGAACTAAAACGTTGTAAACGATTCAGTTCGGTTGACCAAATTATTTGATTCGTTCCACCAAAACATTTAGTCCGTTTTACCAAATACTTGCGCACGCATGTATTTACTCCAGTAAAAACAGAAATATATTCCGAATATATTTCAGCAATTAGAAATATGTTCCCGTGATCTTTATTCCAAACATTACAATATATTCCCGATATATTGCAAACACTGGGAATATACTGGAAATATATTGTGTGAATATATTGGGAATATATTTTTGTATAAAAATTTGCGTATAAAAATATATTTTGAGTATAACATATATTCAAAATACATATATTGGTAATATATTTTTACTTTTATTAGGGTAACAAAATATTCAAGAATTAATTATTGTAAATATATTGATATTGACAAAAATACCAGTATTTTAATTATCATAATGCTTTATATGTAGTTTGTTGATGATAATTAGTTTGTTGATTTAATCACATACTAAATACACTTCTAGATTTGTTATTGTTCATAAATCATTATATTTATTTATAACTGATTTTATTTATAATTGAAAATATATTTTGAAATGTAATAATATTGGATTCATACGATGTTTTATATTCATTATATTTATTATTATTTGTATATCTGATTTCACTGTCAGCTTTCATACAGTCAACACTGTTAACCTAACCCAACCTGCCAATGTGATCGACTGTCAACAAAGACAGCTATACGCATTATATAGGTTGATTTGTATTTCTTATTTTCCATTCAGTTAGCTTATATTTAATAAATCATTTCAACTCTCAACCTAACCTAACCTGTCAATGCATCCGAACGCTTTGAGTATAAAACTGCCTAAATGTTTGGTTCAGTTGACCAAATGTTTTGGTTTAGTCGACCAAATCTAAATAACCAAATAATTGGATTCGGTTAACTTAATGTTTGGTAAGTTCTATATTAACCAAATAATTTGGTCCGATTAAACAAAATTTGGTCCAGTTAACCAAACATTTTTCTGAGTGTACCAAAACGCTTAGAAGAAGTTGCGATATTGTAAAATGAATGGGCTTCTATTCCCCAAAAATTACACTTTCAATGATAGGTCCATCAGCAGGTTCCTTGTAAATGGAACCTTTTGTAAACATTGAAGTAACAAATTTGAAATTTCCAAATTTGTCTTTGAAATTTCCAAAAAAGTAATATCAGACAAATATAGCCTTAAATTATCAAGAAATTACCGTTGAGGATAGATGTGGTGTCAACTTTTCTTTTTTTCTATGGTTGAACAAGTTCTTTTACAATAATTTCGCTGCTTATTTTTATTCTATTACATAAACCATATTTCACCCATAAGTTTCGTGTAAAACATTGG
>JABFPB010001295.1:0-26286 GCA_022817645.1 Ceratoteleas bidentatus | reverse complement strand
TAAATTCATATTTTGACATCGAAACCTGTCAATGCAATTCTAACATTTTACATATGTCAAACTTACATATCCGCAATTTAACAACTTGTTTCCCCACCACTTCCAACCCCAAACTCCGACCCATCGTCACTAAACAATCAAAAAAAAGCACATTTCGATTCGGTCCAGCGCTCATTTAATTGCGATTCCCCATCATTAAAAGCTCCGTCTCCGCAGCCAGGCGTTCGCCCTCCTCACTGCTTCATTTTCGCGCCACAACCCCTTTCTTTTGCGCGCAGCAATCCGCAATAATGATTCTCCCGCGACCAAACCCCGAATCCCCCTCCGCAAAAACAGAATCGTCACGTGACAATTCGCACCCGAATCGCACGTCGGCTGTCCGCGCGTTTTCATAATTCGTCCGCTGATGAAAAATGCGCTCGCATTGTCCCGCGGGTTATTGCGTTCCGGATGCAGCGCTACGAGCCGCCATCCTAATTTGGCAGCTAATAACATAAATGACACGCTCGCCCCTGTTAGCTACATGTATGACAGCGGTACACATAGCGCAACATTGACCAGAACATGTCCCGTTCACGCTGAGCACCTATCCGACGTATGTAACGTACCGTGAAATTGACTTTGTCCAGGCTCGAGTAGCGTTAAACCCGTATGCTTGCTATATCATCGTCCGTTTTATGCCTATAAATGTTTCAGTTATTTAGGAATACGCGTCGAACTAATTTACATATTTCCGGGGACGCAGACAATTATCGCAATTAAATTTCGACATCCTAGGGGCTGTTTTTGCGATTTTTTCGACAACGGTGTGGAGTTATAGCAAATTGAATAAATCCAGGCCCGATCGGAGGTGTAGCTTTTTTGAAATTGATCGAGATAAGGGCGTGAGGAAAGTGGCAGCTTATACGGCGTTGCAGCCAGTACACAAATTTTCGACAAACAATCGGCTGCCGTGCCGCTGTAATTGGCCTAACAATTTACATCAATATTATTGCACCGTAAACTCGGGGATGCGCCCAACGTCTAATTACCCGGCAAACCGAAGCGGGGGGAAAAATGACTTCGGGGAATGGCTGGTGGGACGGAATCGGTTTGGTTGCGAGGAGCAATATTCTGGTTGTGGAACATTTAGTTAGGTTTATTATGTAGGGAGTTGTTGCACTTGGACGATTGACTTGGTTTGAATTACTTTTTGGTAAAATCAGTGAATGGTTTGGTTAGGGAATCTTACATATTATTTGCATTCCTCACACTCTTAAAACAATCTTGTCATCTTGAAAGGAATCGTTTCATAATACAAGAATTTTCCGCTCAATTTATCGATAAAACGAAATCCTTTCATAATAAAAGGAATACTAAACTACTACCTATTGTGTTTAAAATAAATCCTTTCAGCATAAAATGAAGTTGTATTAAAATTAACGAATTAACGAAGCTATTTTGAAACATGGGATGTGGGAAAATATGATCCATCTGAAAAATAATAATTTTTTAATGATTCTTAGACATTCTCCCAAAGTGAGAAAATGTTTTCATTTCGTTTCAAGTAAAATTGTAATGTTTTAACGACTTGATTTAAAAACACACTCCTTTTACTAACATTGAGTGAAGTTTCACTTTAAGCTGCAAATAAATATCGAGCCTTCAACAGGCATGAATTAATATCATTTGACAGATCTGGGAAGAAAAAGAACATTTTTCTCTATCTATGTGGAGTAATTTCCGGGGTTTAAAACCCATTTCCGACTGTCTCAAAATAAGGACTACCCGACTTTAGAATGTGAATCAATGTCCCCCTTTTCAATCCAAATTTTAATTCCTTCAATTTTCAAAAACTGTCTACTGCACCCCCAGTGAAAACCCATTTTTGGCGCGAATCGCACCGATTTTGAAACCGTGGAATCCCGCGAAAAAAGGGATACGCGATGTTTTGCTGGCAAACGACACGTTCGACGATCAAAGGTAACAAGTTGCCGCGCCATTACCATTATTCATTGCGGAGATTTATTTTTGCGGACGACCCGCGACGCCCGCAATAAAGAAGCGCAAGCTGAATTGCCTGCGGCAAATTCTAAGTATTTATATGCACAAGTTTAATGCGATAGAAAATCATGCAAAATGTCGATGCCGAAATGTGAAGGCTGTTACAGAATGGTACACACAATGGTACGGTTAGTTGCTTTGTGAACTTTGTCAGCGACGACGCCGACCGCAATTACCTGGAAATACCGCCGACGGGGACGAGCCAAATGATCCAATAAAGCATTCGATCCCTCTTTTTCCAAGACGAATCATTATGCCGGCAATTTCGCCGGGCCGTTGTGGCTTAATTAAAAACGCAATTGCCGATAGGGTAACTACCGACGAATCATTTCTCGGGTAGACGAGAGCGCTGTGAGTCCGAAAATTGGGAGCCGGAAGGTCTGGAAAGTAAGAGGGAAAAAAGGAGCGAAAGTTCAATGAGAGTGAAAATTGAAGAGATTTGGAAATTGTTGGTGAAATAGGCGGCGGTGGAACTGGGGCAATGGAGGTTTATCGTAACGAACAATTTAATAAAAATAGTATGTCCAGGATTTTCATTTTGGATTTTTCGAAACTTTCTTTTTCTCGTAAAAGTGTTTCTAAACAAGCACTTTTCTTACTTTCGTTATGTAACTTGTTAAACAATGTACTGTTGTTTATCGATTTGGAGGTTTCGAGCTGTAACATTGAAATACGGGAAAGTGGTTGAAATCGATATCGATTTCGTCATATTTGTACTTTTGCAATCATTGTTGAAAAAAAAAAAACAAGAAGCGTCAAATATCCGATCTTTATATCGAATTTGGCGCCGTTAATTGGAGGTTATAAGCATGATACATCGAGTTTCGCGCGGGCTTACAGCGAAGTTTATTTTGCGCGGAATCTAATTAAACCGGCCTCACGACAATCAACGAATTGTGCGAGTTTGAAAACGTATCATTAGTGAGCTGAAAAATTCAGTTACGAAATTAAATGGTTCTTATGCAGGCACTGATCACGCGTGAGTGGTTGAAATTGAAATTTGTAATTGACCCTTTGATAAGACAAGCTCCCAAAATTTTGGCTTTATGGGATTGGAAACAAAGGTTTGGTCAAATTATTTGGTACAAATAATTTTTTAACATTTCTCGTCCTGATTTTGGGTTTGTTTGTTACAATTTCGTCGTTTCACGAACTTGTGGGAATATTGAATAAAAAAATTATGTTGACTTTATATGAAATAGCTCGCTTCTTTTCAAACATTGGTCATGAATCGCAAACAATTTTTTGTCGCCTGTCGTGAAAATGGTCTAAAAATGGTGTCTGTTCAAAACTTTTTAGAATTGATGAAAACTAAGAAGAGGTCGATTTGGCGACAAAGTTTTTTCTTTTCAAAAATGGTCGAAAATCGAAAAAAACTAATAATTTCCTTCATCTGTTCTTTGAGTTCCTAACATTCCTAATCAGTCCCTCATCTCCACCGCCTCGCAATTTCATTCTCTTTCCCCAAAACTTTCGAAATGGATTCCAATTTAAAGAATCCCTAATCACAGTCTTATCTTAATCTCCCAATTTCCGAAAATCATCCGAAACAAGTAGCTCTCGGCCCTTTTCGCGATTGAGGCCGTCTGGCCGACAGTAACACGCGGATTGACTTCCCGAAGCAATGTGATAATTTATTCGTATAAGCGAGAAACAGCGGTATGGCCGATTTAACATTTATCGCGGCTACGTGTGAAGGCTTTGATTCATGCAAAGAGTTTCGTGACTCGTGGCGGAACGTGCCGTGCGCGAGCGTTATAAAGCGCCGGTGTTCGACGCTACATGTATATTAAAGAACACTTATCACGTGCAATAGAACGGCGCTTTATTGTGCCCGTCGATAATTGGTCGAATCTTCGGTGTAATTGAACTCGCCGGGCGAACCGGTTACGGAAATATCACAACTGGTGTTAACTGCAAGACGGTTTGGGGTAGTTATCGCCATACTTAGAAGGCATTGTATATTACACGTAGCATTATATTCGCAGCATTTGACGTGGTAAAGCCACACCTCTATTTTGGATGAGATAACTTCACGTTAAAAGTAGGATATTTTGGGGGAAATAAAGTAGAATTGTACTTTGTATTGTCCATTTCGTATATGCGGTACGATTACCGAATTATATATTTCTTTGTATGTTTTAATTGTTTTAATTACTTCAAAATAATGGGAAAAAAGGAGAAACACGTCAGTGTGAATAAATTGATTAGACAAAAGTAGATTTTTGTTTATCAGCATCAGTGGTTATCGGATATGCGGACATGAAATGGTTACTTACTGGATCGAGATGTGGTCAGCCAAGCACGATAAAGGCGAAAAATGTTACGGCTTCGACATGCTGTTACACGTCTAATTTTATTGCGAGTATTCGTGTGGCTACACAATAAATATCGAAGTGTATGAAATTTAATTTGTCAGTCGTTATACTTAGAGAAGTTTTACAGATTAGGATCGAATTGTGTATTTTTGGTTTAGTAACTTAGGATTCATTAAAATTCCGTGTACAATAAATGTTGTTTTAATTTTTTATTTAGTATTGTAGACTATACTGTAGAAATTTAGTAAACATTTTAATATACTTCAAGAAAGATTTAGTTTTCATTTTTATCAGATTTATAAATTGTGATAAGCTTTTATCCTAAATTTCGAATTTTGGTTCTGAACTAACAGTATAAGACGGAGCAATTTTGACAGTTTCAGCGAAATTTGATTAGTGTAGTTGAGTTACAGGCATCTGTGTGATGTAATGTACCTAACTACTAAGTACCATATCAAGTGATCAATTTAGCAAGTAACTGGTATAAAGTCATCAGGTCTGAATTACTCAATTTCAATTTCGACATTCAAGTAACGAAACTGAAGTTAACGCAATTTGCAAGAACAAACTTCAATTATGGAACTTCAGCCATCGGATTTAAGTTATTTATTTCGCCACTCGAATTTGCTACCTTCAGATTTCTGCATTACTAAATTTTAATAAACATCGCTGCAGAAACTCAAAATTATGTAGACTCACGTTCTGCCTGCAATAAAGATTGTAAAGAAAGAAAATTGCGGGTCGTCGCAAACCTCCAAGAAATTGTCTCCTTTAACCGAAAAATCTTCATTGTCAACGATTCCTTTTCCTCCAGTAATACACCTGAACTTTCTGCATTACACAAAATATCCGGCAGAAATTGAACATTACAATAGCAATTCCGCTTATTGATTTCTATCAGCCCCAAGCTCTGCCGACAAAAACCTATAATTAATAACAGCAAAACACAGCGAGTTAATGGATCCCCCACGCCTATTCATAATATAAAGTCGACAACAACTTCCCAACCGCTTCTCTAAAATCGTTCCGTCATCGGAACAATTTCGACCTCGTCAAAACCGAAAGCGATACTCCCGCGGCTCTCCCCTCCCCGATATCGAAAATTCGCTGTACATTCGTAGCGATGAACTCGCGTTTTTATATTCGCAAAAAGCGCCATTCACCGCGTGATATATGATTTTTGGAAGCACTCGCGAGTAAATGGCGGCGTTTTACTTAAACTTAACAATCCGCTGCTTAGCAGCCGAGGCAAAAAATCCGCCGACTTCGCCGAAGTTTCGCATACATTGTTCTCCACTTCGCGTTTCAACCAGGCGATGTAAAACGATCTATTAAACGCACCGCCGAAACGAAAGGATAAGCGCGTTCGACGGTCGCGCATAAAATGTTATTTTCAGTCGCATTTTTGATCTGCTTAATCCGATCTCATTAGAATTTGAAAGCCGCGCTCCTTCGGCGCATTTGAGCGTTATCGATTGCCCCATTTAATGATGTATGAATGACCCACTTCCAGAAAACTATCCCATAATGAGCTTCAACTCGTCCTCCGAAAGCTCCTCATCCAACTTAACCCAACTAATCAAACGGGCATCAGCATTAACGAATTCGATCATAAGCTCGTCTCGGAATCTTTCGCCCGATACTTTGTTTCAGTCTACGGGTTTGCCGTTGACATTCGAAATCAATGTTTCGCGGAATTGCGGCGCTGAGAAAAATTGTGGCAGTTTGGTTTATTGACAGCTAAAAGTTGAACATTGGCGGTAGTTTATATATGGTTTAAAATCAGTTTCCACTTTCCGCTGTTGGAAATCGAATTTCAAAACCGCTAAAAAATCGTCTTTCCGAAATGCGTGCGCAAAATACTAATAACTGAAAGAATATATTCGTTTCTAATTTTAGATGTTTAAAAAAATAGTTACAAGTTTAAAAAGATTTAATTTGTCGATGTTTTATTAAAAAAATTTTTTTAATACGAATGAATGACATTAAAAAAATATAAGTAAAAAATGTTTATTGCTAATTTTTGTAAACTTAATTGCCAAGAAGAGCGTTTTTAAATTTTACATAATCGCGTTTCGCTCTCTTCCGACAAAGATGCGCGCATTTTTTTATTTACCATTTCAATGTAACCCCTGCGTGCATCGCGAACCAACCAAACGGGATCCCGCGGATTTGTCTTGCTTTATTCTTTTTTGCGGAATTCGAGCGGGTTTTATTCCCGACATGGCGGTTTTTACTGCGATATGTACTCGCGATACACATTATGGCGAACAGAGACGAATTCGCGTGTTCCCCCGATTCGATTGCGAGTCGAAAAAGATAGCAAGTATCTGCCCGAGGAAAACCATTTTACGCAATGATTAATTTCGTTTTGAAATTCAAAGCTGGCTGCGTTCCGCGCCACTCGTACATAAGTAGTCGCAGTGACGTAAAATTTGATTACATTCGTTAATGGCGCCGCGAAAAGCAGCTTAATGCGGCAATTTTTTAAATCGAGTTTATCCGAGCATTCGGTGGATTATAAAACGCGGAACGTGCCGGCGCGTTCAACTTATTTATCAATATAAGATTCAGCGACTTAAAGTCGTTCGCTCTTAATGGAGGATCGTAATAACGTCAACACATCGCGCTCGCGACTATTATCTCCAACTCCATTCATAATTTCGGAATTGATTATTCAAATCCGCGACCTTATCACCTCTTTTTACATTTATCACCTTCCCACCAGATCCATTAAATCGCCCCATTAACGGGGCGAACGGGAAATCAATTTTCCCGTAAAAAGCCGAATCGCGCAGCGTTTTTCCGTTCGTTTCTTCGGTTTAATAATCGTAAAAGGGATTGGCCGACAGTTATTTTCGAAAACGCGAAATAACTCATGCAAATGTCGGTCTTTCGGAAGATTACGCGATTCGCCGTGTCTGCGGACTTAGCCTCGAATAAATATCGGGGTGTATTGAAAGGGCCGGAAACGCGGCATTGAAAATTCAATTCGATAGTGTTATTAATCGGGCGGCGCGCGTAATTCCCCAGCGTCGCGTCCGCAGGACGCCTGGTTGCGCGCGTACTTCACTTTCGCAGCTGGTAAAAACTACCGCGGGTTTCTCGTCGCGTATCCGTACCAGTTTAAAACCGGCAATTTACGTTTAAACAGCGCTCCGGCGTAATCTGTTTAAACTCCTAGAACAATGTACGGGCTATGCAAGGAAGCGTTATCTGCGCAGCTTAGTAAGCTCAACGGGAACCAAACGATAAAGCACGAGACGACCAAAAAGGATAGATGGAACGGGGAATTCGTTATAAATTTCATTTGCATCGTATCACTCAAATTACCATATTCCGTAGCAACAAATTATTTATCAAAATCGCATCACGCACAAAGCCCGCGCGAAATTACAAAGTACCGCGACGAAGGTTTGTCGCAGTTTTTACACGCACGCGAAAACACGGGACGGAAATCCGGTCTTAGTGACCGGAACCGACTTAGTGTAAGTGGATTTTGTTTGGTGTAACAGACCGTTTGGCAGTTGTGAGAGTTTTATCATTTACTTAAATGGCGAAACGCTTTTGACGAGATTTAAAAAAATTTTTTTAAAATTTGGGCTTTTCTGATGTAGAGGGTATGATGAACGGAATGGTTATTTTTTTTAATCCCACACAAAATGTGACTTTGTATGGGATTAAAAATTCTTTTTCATAGGCCATCACTCGGAAAAATATTCGGTTTATATGAAGAATATTGTCGTCTAACAATCCATCCGTTTAATTTAACACAATTTTCACTTGCGCGAAAAAAATTATTGTAAGGTAGGATTGATCAATATTTGCCTCGAAAATAAATTAAGTTTAATGTAAATGTAAATTAATTCATTGAAAGAATATTTATTATTACATTAAATGGATTTTATATTTCGCATGATTAACAAGTTTTGCCAGACATGAATTTTCCAACTTTTTAACACTTGTCTTTTTGAGCCTTTGATGACTTTGTCACAAACTGGAAAGTTCGAAAAGACACATCACTTCCGTGTACACAAACGCTGATTTAGATTAGTAAGTGATGATGCAAGAGTTTCCTCAGTTGTGAGGTTAGGATACAGCGGTGGAAATAAATTGAGAAGTATTCCTTGGACACAGTTTATGACTCACTTGGTTGTACCATCATTTAGCATTAAGAACATTGGAGATAACGATTACTTTTTACACGTTCATTAAAAATATATTTTTAGACCCTGACATTTTTGTTACAAATTATTTATTCTGGGAGTTGTTAATTTGTTTACAAGTACCAATTTGATCAAATGGATTTGTTTCATCGAGTCGCTATTATTGGGTTTGATATATTTTAATGGGGCTGTAAAAAGCAACTTTAATTAAACACACGGCTGAAAATAATGTATTGCTAACGGTTCGCGTACTGCAAACTGAAAACGCCAGCAAGAGAGGTTCCTTTAATTTTTTACCTCGCGGCAGAAAACATTCTCATACAATAAACAAACGCGAGTAAAAATATCTCTTAATTTTTTTTGGTAATGCATAACGCGCGCGCAATTTTTTGTCGTGAGAGAGTGAGTGAGAGAGACGCATAGAGGAACAAGCCGCAATTTCATTCCATCCGCGAATTGCTTTTATGTAAACACGTCAATGTCAATACTTTTTGCACGCAATTTGCATTTCACAAAATATTTTCCATTCCGCAGTATTGCGCAATTCTCTTGGGGTTTCACTGTTTTTGTGTAACTGTGCGGGAAAGTTTAGCATTCGACACGAGTGTGAAGTTGTACACGTTGATACAGTTTACTCCTAAGTTTCTTTTTGCAAATTGTCAAATTTTTGTACTCCATACGGTTCTACACATACACTCAGTTAGAACTCAAAAACTACGCGTGATGAGATGGGAAATTTACGAAAAAAAATTACGAAGTCCAAACAAAATTGAAATCCTAAAACGTTAATTGAGTAAAATTCAGTAAGGATCTTGGTTTGCATTACTATGTTACTTGTTTAAAATAGTTTATTAATGTAAGCCGTTCGACCACAGCAGGAGAGAATCTGCTGCAATTTTATTAGGTGATTAGAGTTCAATTCATTCAGACGATTACCTTGAGCAGATTAAAGGATTATCAATACGCGCACTCCATTCAACAAATACTAATTTAACTATTTATAATTAGGTGAACTAGTTACGGTACATTGTAATTTTGTGATAATTTTTAATCGTTCAATCAGCTGGGAACAATATTTTAGATTTTCTGAATTTGGAATAACCTTTATAAAAATAAACATCTCAAAACTTAACAAAAAGACAACTTTGGAAAAACTGACATTTTAACTTTTCTAACTCCAGCTATTTAGAATGCGTAAACAAGCTATTTTTCCTACAGACTGCAAACCTTTCAAAAAATAGTCGTTCGCATGTCTGATATACAATTTTAAATATCCTTAGAAATTTTGTAAAGTGTTTCTTATGTATTCTTACAGTAAAACTAAATATCCACCACAGCATCTCTTAAAAATGAAAAAATCATCATAAAAAACTTTCGCAACATAAAACAATAAAATATAAACGAATATATGTTATCTTTTCCCCTTCACCGCAAATGAACTCCTACCCCGCTACAACTTTATTTACGCGGGCCGGATGATTTTGCGCGATCTTTTTAAAGCAGCTAATGACGTATTCCCTGTGAAGACGGCGCTGCCCGGCCTGCATCCACGAACGTAAGATATATTTGTTTCGTCCCGACATTGGTTTAACGAGGGTACGATAAGTTTGTTAAAGCATTGCTTGTTTTGCTCTACTTTACTTTGGCGCACTTTCGTGTCATTACCGATGCACTGCACGTCGCGCAAAAAATGAAACTTCCTTCTTTCCATGGCGGAAAAGCCGGATCCGTCGGGCGCGCAATACGTGGGTCCCCGCTCGCGAAAGAACATCAAATTAGGCGCGACGCGCAACTGCGCAAATGCAAATCACTCGGGATGATTTGTCAAAGCGGACACTGGGTCGGCTTTGCGGTGGCGTAATTACGCGAGTCATCGAACGCGGGGTTCGCGTGCGACAACGGGAAACGCGAAAAGCGAAAGCAAAATGACGACGGGGGCGCGCCAAGTTCAGACGAAAATGTTTAATATTGCATTTCTTAGCGGGTTGCGGTATTGACAAAAAAGCGGATCACGGAAGTTCGTAAGCATTTTATAAAAGTTTCGTTCGGTTTGCGCGAAAAATATGTCGGCGTAAGTTTTACCGACGATACGTTTCTTAATACCGCGATTGCTGCGCAAACGGGATGAATTAATATTGGATTAGGTTTTGAATAATTTTGTAAATTTCGACGAGTGATCGGGTATCACCTTTCTTATATTGCTCTATAAGAATACTGTTTTTAAAAAAATAATTTTCATTTATTCGTTACAAAAGTCAGCACTATCTCTGACTTTTGCACGACGCAGAAATGTCAATGAGAGAAAATAGAACCGACAGAGCGAGTACTCGCGAAAATTGAACTTGCCCGATAGGTGGTCAGCTGGCAGGACGAAAATTCGGGTCTGAAATAAGAGACTCGTCACAAAGTGACCACATTGCGGCGACTGCTTTATATTAGCCCGCTGCATAATCACGGCAACTCAGGAACCATAATTTATCCTCTTAGCCAGTCTCCTAATTAACTCCACATTAGTTACATTGCGACCAACACGGAACCGGAATCGTGTTCCTAGTCGAACGACCGTTCTCTTTGTTTCTCGTCGCTTGTAACGCGCTAATTATTCATACTATTAGACGTTGGAAGCGTGAATTCAATTAAATGCACGGTCGGTTAATAGAAAAAGTTGGATGCATGTAAACTAGACCTTTTTTTGCTAAAAAGATACGTGTTAAAAACTGAAACACGGTTTAACCTATAATAGTGCTTATACGATATAAAAAACGATAAATTGTTTAATATATCACTGGTATAATTATTAGTCAGATAGATTAACCTCTGATTTCAGACTTCTAAGATTCAACTATGATGTCTTACTTTGTAAAAACCAGGAATCTAATTTTAAGGTCCTGAAGAGTCATCATGATTTATTCTTTTAAGACTTGAAAAATGCTGTCATATACAGAGAGAATAATATTATTGTCTGCTTAATATAGGTACGGGAAAGCATAAACAGGAACCTCATTAAAGCAAAGAAGACATGCCTTATGCCTTCTACAAAATGCCCTGTTGAGGCATCATGATTTAAATGTTTTCGTAATATTTATGAGGCATGCCTCTTAGGGATTTAATAAGGTATATCCGAAAAGGCGGACCTTATAATTCCCTTGCAATAGCCTTATTAATTCTCCTGATAGGGGAGAGTAATGCTAACGCACGCTTGAATGGATTTCTACTCGGGATGCTTGAAATGTTCTTCATTATTACCTTGGTATCCGGGAGGGAAGACTCACATTACATCAGTGGGCAATAATATTGATCATAACTCTAAGAGACCGGAAGTATTTATATCGTATTATTCTTGTAGTTTGATATGATGCTTCTGTGTCCCCTGTAAGGGAATTAGTTAATATTTTTCACCGCAAATGAGGCAAAAAATTGAATTTATAACGTTGCCTTTAGATACATAATGCCTCATTATACCGTTACCAAATAATGTTTTCGAAACAATAACACATGCTATCGGTGCTCCATTAATTTTTCGCCGAAATTGCACGCAGTATGACAAATCGACGAAATTCAAAGCTGACGCTCGGCTGTTAATCAGCCAATCGATGTAAAGCCGGGCAGATTAATTGAATGATTTGTTCCGCGCGAAACGAAAATTCAATTCATTTGGCCGGTGTTTTTCCAGGGGATCCGCATGCATAATTGATTCCCGCAATGATTTGCCCGCCAACAAAAACGATTACTCATTTCGAAGCGATCGTTATCCGCGAAAAATGATCGGCTGGCGAGGAAAAATATCGCGACAACGAAATTGTCGAGTAATTGGGCGTCTTTGCCCGATGCGAATCTTAATTGGATTTTACAGCAAGCCCTAAAACGTTATCGCAACGATTGCGGAGATCGGCGCGTCGATTTTTTTTATCGCAAACATCACTTAATTAGTGACATCTGATATCGAGAAGCCGTCAGGAACATTCATATCTTTGTTCGGTGTAATGGGAATTTGCAAGGAATACCCCTTACGCCAAGCTGTCAATTCGGAGAGCATACTCACGTCTCGATTGACGGATTGAAATACTGAGGGTGACGATGGCACCTTTGTTTTTTCGATACGTCAAGTTGATACACTAATTTTGGATCCTTTGCAGATTATGGAAAACTATTGCAATAGATTGTATAGTGGAGTATAACAGTATGTACATAACTGGAGTAAAATTCGGGATGATACCCTTCCAATTTGTAATGTTATTTTTTTGAATAAATAATCTGTATAGGTAATAATAAATCAGTGCAGATTCAAATGGAAGTTTACAATTTCAATTTTGATTTGAGTTGCGTAGTTATAAAAGGTATTTAATCAGTTGAAATTTCCAAATAATGATCACATCAACGAATTACTAAGATAGAATAATTCAGAATAATCAATAAAAAAAGTTAAATTAAACTTTTTTTTACGGAATCTTTACGTATTCTTGTAACGAGGCCGATTTTTTTTATATATTGATCTTTATAAGGAATTTACTACGTAAACTAGTTTACACCAGATGATGGCACCTGAATATAAAAGTAACAAAGCCGCAGAGTTTTAAATTGCGTTAAACGGGAATTTCTCTGGAACGTTTAAAAATATCGACACCTTGAAGGACCCTATTTTCTTAGGGGTATATTAGGAATAGAACTTATATATAGAAATAAATCTTATTACCATTTACATATGAATGCTACAGCATTTTTCTTTGACTTTACTCAAAATAATGATACTTCCCAAAAAATTGAAAAATCACAGTGTACTCTTTAAAATTGAATCACCACTTTGCAAAATTATACTTTAAAAAAATGTAGAAAACATCAGAGGAATGTAATTTTCAAATTGCAAAACCCGTATTTTACATACGTTTTTCGCCGATTCGTTCTCACCTTTGCTAATCTCCCAAAAGTAAAAATACATTTCACTATACACGCAATACTTTTGAACAACGTGATAAATATTACGATAAAATCAAGCTCGGTATTCATTAGAAGAAAGTATACGGAAAAAAGAGTACAACTGGGTAAGGTGCACAGCACAGCGTGACAATGTCTCTCTCAGTTTCGAGCGTCGTGACAAAAACAACGAGTTACTCTGCGTTCGACCTCGGGCCGTGTTTTGCGCTTCACCAGCGCAGCTCGAATGAACTTTGCCGCGATACGAGAGCCGGGCTTGGGTTTCCTTGAGCCAAGGCATCGTAAGACCCGTCGAAACTTTTTTCATTGTTTAATTTCGTGTCAAACTACCGTGCACGCGCAGTATCCTCGTTTTTACGTCGTGGTGCAAGAGCTAGTTCGATGCGTCCGCGATAATGTGCGTATTTATTATACTGAACTCTTTCAGCCGGATTTAAAACGCGGTGTAATTAACTTACTTTCATTTCAATTAACTACGGTTAATTAAAAAGGAACTTAATTGGTCGTTACAATTTTAGAGGACGAAATTCGCAGGTTCGCATTAAAGTAAGAAACGCTGCCCTTTGCCGTAGTATTTCTAAGTATGCTTTTATTTATAATTGTGCTGTTCTCATTTTGTAATCTTTACGTCATTACGACTACCCGGTATCAGATAACAATGTTTTTCATGATTTAGTTACTGAGAAAATTTAGCTGCAGAGTTTCCAGACTGTTACTATGCTTATTTGTTTTGTCTGGAAACAGTCTGATATGAGTTCGAAATTAAACATTTTCTCTCAAGCAAGATATTATAAATTTTTCCCCTCGACGTTATTAAACAATTTGCTAAAAATATCAAATGCTTTAATTTTATAATTAAAGATAGTCGTTAAAATATATGATATTTCTACTCATCTCAATTTTATGACAAATGATTTTTGTAGAAGATAAAACGTCTTTTTGAATAATAACAATGGAACTTCATAAATTGACAGTCCTTTTAATTTTATAAAGACTCTATTTAAACAAAGTTAAGTTAAGTAAAATCAAACTTGGAATTCTAAGAATACCTTTAGGGACGGATTTCCACACCAATTTTTCCTCTCTGATTTCCATTCTTGCATCCCACTTTTCTTAAATTTTAGATGTCAGATTTGGACCAAAAAATGTATTTCGTAACATTTTGGATAAAAACATCGTAAACGTTTCTCGTAAATAAGACACAGACCTAAATGAACTAAAAGCGACCTCTATCCGTTGCCCGTTTAAGTAACTGCGACGATTCAACTTCCATGTTGAAATCAGGACCTAATAACAAACTTCCCTTCCTCCCTTCACGCAGCCCGCGAACGTTTGCAGTCTCCCAAAACGCGAAATTACACGAACAAAAGCGCGTCTTGAATGAGCCAAAAACTTTCTTTCTCTCGCTGCCCTTCTTTCCGTTTTGTACATTATTTGCAGTTACGGTTGAATATAACGGTGATGAAAAATGAACGCGCTTATGAATAAACTCGCGGGCATAAATAGTCCGGCGCTTCGCTCGTCCGGGAAAGTTTATTTTCGAAGAAATCGAAATTGATCTCGGTCAAATATCTCCACCCGGAGTCGCGACCGATTTGACAGTCCGCTTGATCGATATTCGAGTTAATCGGGCCGGGTGTATTTTACCGATCGGGTAATTCGTTTATACGCGTGGCACTTGGAGCCGCATTTTTTGCCGGCGACTCGCAGATTTACGGCGATACGACATTTTTTTGCGGCATTTCGTTTTCGAGTCAAGATATGCGGCGCGAATTTGTTTTACTTCGAGTCCAATATAACCCATTTTTTATCGCCAATGGCGCAGGTTACACTGGCACCTTGACACTAAAGGGGTTTTTTCGACGCTAAACGGGTCGGCCTTTTGGCATTATAAATTTGCATTGAAGATTGCTAGAGATTTTTAGATTTGGAGTAAATTGTGGTGTCTGCTTTTTTTATTATGTGGCAATTCCGTATGAAGAGTGCTAGTATGCGAAATATATCAATTTTAATATGCTAGGTTGCAAGATAGTTTTTATTAGCTAAAAACAGTATATGTTAGTGATTTTATTAAAAAATCAGAGTTATATTGTGCTATATTCAGTCTACAAAAATTAATAATAAAGTTAAATTTGTATAAAATCTATATGTTTGATTTTACAATATTAAAAATATTGAGAACGATTAATATATAATTTTATCAATAACGATCACAGAAGTCAATAACTTCGTTCCTCCGTAGTTCTAATTTTGTTCCAACATTTTCGTGTAGATCATTTTGGTATTCATTTTACAATATGACGTCAGATGTTAAATTCCATTTGGAAAATAGGTCCAACTTGTCATCATCAATGTACTTAACCTTACACCCGTTCCGCTGTTGTCGGGTTAACCGTTCTCCGAAGAAAAATTTCGGGCATTTAATTTAAATTCGCGACAACGGTCATGCCAATCTTCGTCGCGGCATCGTCGAAAAATTATCGGTATTACGATAATTGACGCTAACCGTGACTTACGGGGCTCATAAAGCCTGTGGCTCGCGATGAAATATTCGCGAGCTTGTGAAAAATTTCAGAAGTCTCCGCTCATATCTCTTAATTCAAGAAATCTGATCTTCGCGCGTCCGAGAAGATGGGCCGAGTGCTAAGTGCGTTGCACTTTCACGTTCGATGCCGCGATTATTCATCCTCGCCGCGTTTTCGGGTCTTTTTCAAGCAGCTATGGCTCGAAGATTTTTCTTAAAGGGGTCCGCCCTAAATAAGGCGCAAATTGTACCGCGATATATTTTTTTCGAAATTTTCGAAAATTGGCGCAGACACTCTAATTCGACGGCGCATGCGTTTTTAACGAGAAAGGGGACCTGGCTGCGCTTTTGCGCGAATTTGATAAATTAGCGGATGAAGAATTCATGGGATACTTGTGGAGCTTCGTTTGATATTTATGGTGTTTGGAAGAAAGTTGGCCGTGTCACCGTGGAAACGCCATTTCGCGCGGACCTCATTTCCCATGTATAACATTTTTCCTCGCCAGACTAAAGAATTGTTATTAACAAAAACAGGCGCGATAAAACTGTCGCGCGTAAACTTTCGCCTCTCCGCCTAATTCCAGTTAATGCATTTCCCAGATTTGCGATTGCGCCAAAGTCCCCGCTTGTTCGCCGAGTAACTGATATTTTACTCGCAGTAATTCAAAACTTTCTTCCGAATGTTTTTGGCCGTCCACGTTCGCAGTTTGTATGCACTCGGCCATAAACTACCTAATTTCTTTAAACACTTCTTTCGACATGTAATAAATCCAGAATTAGTTTCACGTTCCGGAGTCCGGTTAGCGCTGCTGATGAGGACAAACGACGGGACGCGCGGATCGGTCCGGCTGACGAATCGGCTCAAACAAACAAACAAACTCGGCGCTTTCCCCCTTCGCCCCCGTGGCTTCTTCTACGACTTCTCCAATATCCCCCAGCCGGCCTGACTCTTTAATCCCATCGTCAGACTGATTCCCCGACCCACTTGGAGCGTTATTATTCGTACGTTTGAATATCATTGAATATTGTGTGGAACATCATGTCAGATAAATGTACTAAGGGCATTATTTATATAAGTTAAGTTGGAGAGTAAAAAATATTCAAAAATTAAGTACATTGAGAAAAATATTCAAAACGAAAATTGTCGAACGTTTAAAAGTGATCTTTCTTCTAGATGATGTAGTAAATTTTCCTAGAACATCAAGTAAATTTTACTACATCATTTGCGAGAAGTCCTTAAAAGTTACATTAAATTGGCCCAAATGGGATACGTAGCGATTGTTCAATGATGTAGTAAAATTTACTGGGGTATTTTTCTCAGTGCATCATGTTCTGATGCATCAATTGATAATATTCCCTGGAATATAACAGATCATAAAAATATTTGGAACATTATCTAGGGATGTAGTGAGACATATACATAGGACATCCTCAATATACCATGCATCAGCAATATCAGAAATGAAAGATATGAAATTAAATGATTTTTAATGAATTAATGTGTAATCTTTTATACTCTCTAATATAATTTATTAAAAATTCGTTAATTACAAACAAAATCACGTTGTCTAAAAAAACTGCGCATTCCACTGGAGCAGATGCTTATTCATGCGAAATATTTCGGATTACACGATTAAACAAAGGATTTATTAAAATTGTGCAGTTATGTACTTAATTAGCTTATTAATATCATATAAAATTGTCCATATTATTGTCGGCAACACGTGGAACTTATTTTATTTTGAGAATACTTCTGGAATATCAAATAACATTCTTTAGCTGATGGAATAACGAAATCAGTGAATAGAACTGCAAAAATCAGATAAATTGATTGATTTGTAAATTCCACGTATTCATAGCCAGAGGCGACCTTCGGAAGAGTAATAGTACACAGCAATGGTTGAAAGTGGTCAACGTGATGAGAAGAATTGTGATGATATAACAAATGCATATTTATTGTTTGAAATTTTGACACGTAAAATGTTAAAAAAAATATAATTCTATTGAGGTTTGCATTTGTAATGGTTTGCGTTTGTAATGGACTCTCAGTTAGGCAAAAGTGTGGCAACGTTATCGCATTAATAGGGCAACAGTGGCATAATCATTATTATCAATCAATATCAATAATCATCTTTAAACATCATTATGACCCATCGACATCATTAATCATTATCATCATCCATCGTCATCATCAATCATCTTCGCCAATAATCAATCATCATCATCAGTCCATATACAGACCTGCTCCAGTTGACTCATTTTACTTCCGATCTGACCATATATAGAACTACTCCACTTGACTCATTTTACATCCGGTCTGATCATTTATAGACCTGCTCCACTGGTCCTATTCTACTTCCGATTTGACCATACACTGACCACATCCACTTGACCTATTCTACTTCTGGTCTGACCGTACAGAGACCTGTTTCACTTATGGACTTGATATTTCAGCAAAAAGTAATCAAATTCGTATATACTTATAATATATGTATTACATATACCACCGAAATATATAAATTCGCTTACATTTATAAATTTAAAATATATTATATATTTATTGCAAATATATTTTTTCGGTCGTGTTTTTTTCCTGGAACAATAATGAAATAAATCCTCGAACAAAAACATGGCGTTTTTTTGTTAAAAACCAAACATTATTACTTTCGGTCCACCAGATAGGTACGAAACGTACTACGCAGGTGTTATAATAAATAATTTTAACTGATATTTAGAATCACTGAATTGGAAAAAACCCAAGAATTGTCTCACTTATTCACTAATTCAACTATTATAGTAACAAGTTTTACATTAAAGTACCGATTATGTCTCCCTTGACTTTTTCGAATTATCCTTCGTTAAGTCGTGGATCCCTTTATTCCTAACGGCTTTACGGCCTTTGTCGCATATTCGGACACGAAAATTGGTCTCGTTCTGTGCGCAGCCGACAGCTCCAAGTGGCGCTATTATTTATATTAAGATTAATCCCGCTAACTCCCGGTTAACTGTGTATCGAATAATCAATCTTCGCGCCGCGGCCTGACACCCGAGATTGATATCTTCGGGATGCTAAACTGCAGATTGAAGATCTCGCAAAAATAAAGATAAATTACTCGGTGTCCATTTTTTTGCCGGCATCCTTGCATGGTCCTTTTTCGGGAGTTCGTTTTCGAAATTGGTTTACAAACCGCGCGAATTTATTACGGCTTTGTATCGGCCGTTCAATAAATTCAAAGCCTTCCGGACTACGAAATCATAGAGCCAGCGAAACGCGCCATCTACGCGAAAAATAAACATTCGTGCATTATATATCACGTTCTTACCGCTCTGTCTTTCTGGCGATTTTTTCAATTTCGCCATTTTTTGGTACACGATCGTATTTCATGTTTGAAGCTGCAACGGCGCTTCAGGCGGATCGCGATCGCTTAATTTCCGCTGCATTCAAATTTATTACAAATTTAACATCTTAATGGGGTTACGGGCTGAAAATCGAAATTAGCATAACAAAAATATTTGATTTACGGTTGTGTTTTACTGCGCTCCCGATTACGCTGCTAAGTAAAATTATTTCTGCCCTCTCCGTCTTATACAAGTTTAATGCGAGGCGGAGAGGAAAAAGGCTTGTTACTGCTCCGCCGGAATTTAAATTTTTAATTGTTTCTTTTATCTGCGCGCCCTTTTTGCCCCCGCACATAATTTTCTTATTCTTAACTAAGTCTTTAACGAACACTCGCTCGATGCCTTTAATCAAATTATGCATTTCGCGGCAATCTAATTAACAACAATGTTGGGCCACACGTTACCAGATGCATTATCAATTATCGGAACGGACCGTAATTGCTATCAAAACGTACGTTTATTTGTAAAAACAAAGCCCGAGTAAGAAATATCACGACGATTGCACGTTGATTACGAGGACCTGCAACAGCAAATTGCGCGAACGTGACGTCGAACGCAACAACTTGAATGCAATGTTAATGAAGCGCCACGGCTTTCCAGCTGTCTTTATGTGTTATTAAGGCGTGCGATTAATCGAACTTGTGTACCGGCGACCGTTCGTTTTTTGCCGTACGAAACAAATGAGAACAAATAAAGAAAAAACGATGAAAACGTAAACCCGGAGTCCGTCGATATCAAGATTGCATTCTTGGGTTTGTCGCGTAATCTATTTTTTAAAGGTGCATCGAGGAAAAAGATTTATTTAAAGTGAAGAATGTCTGATTGCTATATAAACGTGACAGAAACATTCAATGCATTATTGAAATTTAGTGTGTACACTGATTATTCTTTTTTGTCAAAAATTTATGTTATTTTAAACTTTTAATACATTTATAAAAGTCTGTCTTACAGAATACTGTTAGGTTTTGTCAATGTAGATGACACTGTTAGCAGTTACTACTATTATACTTAATACTATAACTTTTCGTGAAATTTACATCTAAATCAATAACTAATTCCAACTAACCCATTCAACCAACCGAACAAAAAATACTTGTTCATCTTAAACTGTCTTTTCCATCTCTAAAACTTTCCGTAAAATGTTTCCATCTCTAAAAATCCTTTAAAACTCAAAATGTAATCAGAACAATGAAATGCTGCAATCCGTCTAATGCAATCACCAATTTGCCACGTCGACTGAGTTGCTCCTAATCAAACTCGCAGTGAAATTAACCGGTAGCGACGCGAAAAGAAAAATGTATTTTGGAAATTGAACTGATCTGTCCTTGAGGGGTGTCCCGGTGTAACGTCAAGTTTAAACCTTTATTGGCGGTACACACGTCGAGCAAAACTTGGGGCCGAAGTCTGAACGCACGTTTCCGCCAACGTAGCTGGAATTGGTTATTGCGAGTCAGACTGTACGGGTAAGAGGACGGGAAACAAGATAGGGTAGAAGTGCAGCGTTAAGTCACCGTCTTCAATTAAGGGTAATCAGTAAATTACGCGATCCACCTTGCAACGGAAGGTTCTCGGGTATTCGGCGTGGCGCGCTGCTTACGCCACCGGATAAAGGAAGATGGCGAAGATACGGCACGAATTCTACTTCTGTTCTGTCGACATTTGCATGCATTAAAGCTATCCTTCCTGCCGAGCGATAGTCGAAGGAAGACAATTTAGGACTGACAACTCCGGCGAACAAATAGCTGTCGATTGCGGCCGTTGCGGATATAATTGTTGTGTATGACGCGCTGTATCGACAACCCGGTGGCTTCTTACCAATAGTTGGACAACGGACAAATTGGCAATGGCGAATTCGCGGGACAACATTCGAGTTACATAGTAAAAGCAAGACGCAACCGAGTGAAAATCTTTACAAACCACAAGACAGTTTTCCGATGATAACGATTTCTTATACTGACATCTTTTCAAAGAACATATTAGGTTCATATTACATATGGTGTCAGTCTGAAGGATTTTTCATTTGTAAAATTAGCATGAGAGAATGAATGATATAATAACGCTTTTTCTTTCATCATGTACCTTATTCTTTCAAAAACGAAATTCTAAAATAAGGCAAAACTTCATTCGTTTCCACTGGAACTCAATACTGGGAGAATAATTAACTCCGAATTTTGGCCGCGCAGAAACGAATCAGGACGACTTGATAAGATGAGTTCCCCGGAATCAATTCCTAAATTTAAAGTCTCCTGCGCGAATGAGTCATTAGGAGTTGGGCGGACTTGGCAAGTCGATCGATTTTTTTCGCCGAGATAACTGTGTCTACCAGGCGGCGAACTGCGTCTTCAAGTTACGGCGCTTAATCAAAGTTTATAAACGATGATTTCCGATGGCTGATAAAAATGTTGCAGCGTTTCTGCGCGGCGGCGAAAGAATTGATAAAGTCATGAAAAAGCGAAACACGCTCGCCACGTCCCGATCCCGACCGACAGCGTCCGATCAGATTTGGATAAGTTTCGCCGCTGTTCAAACTAAATACAGATTCTAATCGGGACTTCTTGTAATGTCTTGATCGATAAAGCCCGTTCCCGCTGCAGCTACAATCCATCACTTTTTATTTCCAGTCTACTCCCAGCGCAATTACAATTCTTTGAAAACATCGCGCGAACCCTCTTGAACTTTCGCCCGTCTCACCTGCACCCTCGTTAAACAGCCCGTTGTCAAAGAAGACTAAGTAGATTGTTAATTGTGAATTTCGCAATTAAGACGCGCGCGCCTATACGACGGAGATTAATTTCTTTCTGGAGAACCGGATATCTAATCTACCGTCGAGCTCAGTCGACGAAATTCACACGAATAATCCCTCCTGATTTCATTTGCATACTCCGCAAGTCCCGATGGATTTCCGCCGGATAGAATTTTGCAACGTCTCGGGAGCTGACGGATATGCGGATCGCGTTAAACGTTAATATCTTTTTTAATCGAATGACCTCACGACTTATCGCGCCAAACCGACGCTTTTTGCCGCAACTGAACAAAAAGCGCCACCGCGCGGCCAACTGTTGACTTGCTCAACCCAGCTTTGGTGGTCTCAAGAAAGTTGCACCTCGACCGGACAAGGAAAAGTGTTCTTCGTTCGAACAGCGCCGGATCGTCGCGATTAAACGCTGATTAATTTAGAACGATAATCAGTCGGTTCAGTTACGGACGCACGTGGCTTAATTTCTGCATCGACGATAACACGGGTATTATAATGGTCGCGGATAACAAATTCTATTTGCCGTTGGTGTTTGCGCAACGCCGATGTTCCTACGGGGAATACAAGCTGGCATTTGCATGAAACGAAAATTATGCCGTAAAAGTTAACGGATCGTTTGTCAGCCGCGTATTTGGCCGCACACGGAATCAATTAATTATGATCCGACGTATTCGCGGGCCGAATATCTTTAACGTGAAAGATGTGGTCGAAGATAGCGCTTGTAAGTAGTGGTAATCGACGTTTCGTGCCACTGATTGTAATCGATTAAACTCGATTCTCGTGGGTTGCTGCGGACCCTGAATTGCCTCTTTATCGACGTTCAATCTTACAAGCGTGACTCCGCGCCACGTTGCGCCGTATTATACATGTTGCGTTGGCGTTTTTTTGCGGCTTAACATGTGGCCGTTGACAAGAGACAACGTTATTCGACGTCGAGGGTCCGGCGCGCAAAAGAGGGAATTCGTTATTCAAGACTAAGCAGACGGCGATTTTATTGTGTCACTTCTTTGCCGCACGTTTTTCTCTAATAATGGTTTTAGCGAAATAAAAGAGGGTTTTAGTCGGATTAAAAAATTAATCAATGTAGAGGGGAGGAAAGAAGACAAATATTCTCAGAAAAATTGGCTGGCAGGTTGACGTAATAACGGGATTAGGTGAAGGGTGAAGGTAGTGAAAAGATATGAAATTTAGTTCCGAATTTAGTTTAACTGACAAAATTAATGACTTGCATTGACAACTAGATCGTAAATTCTACAAAAGATATCGCAAAATCCACGAATTTTTTGTAGCCTTTACGAATTTTTCGTGGTATTGATCAACTGACAATTTGAATAAACATTTCCCAGTTCAATTCCGCCAAAAGTAACATTAAAAAAATCAGCTCATCAAATAGAAACATAAAGATTAATCGTTTTCTTCCTGATTCCACAAAAACCACTTCCCAGCCTCCGTGTATTGTTCGCGTTGCTGCCGCGGAGGTCTTCCATAACGAAAATCCAGTTGTCATAAATGGATATGAGTTATGTTGAGCCCATTAGCCGCAACTGAAATCCACTTATCGTAAATGGATTCGCTTCATCTGGGAAGCGCCATTTCCCGAATGCAGCGGTCAAAGTGACTTAAGCGTCGCTCCGGTCGGACACGCGAAATCAGATTGGCCGGCTAAAATGGATTTTGCGTAGCTTGAATAAAGAGCTGCTTACGGCGGCCGCGGTTGTTTTTGCACACCGGAGCGTTCGCCGTAAGTTCGCGTTAGACATCGTATTTCGGCGATTCGAAACAAATTGTATTTTATCGCGCAAACGGCGGGCCGCGGGCGAAAGGCGCCGAGAGAGCGCGAAAAAATTGCGCAAATAAGCCGGTTCACGGAAACGCGCGGCAAACGCAATAACAATGTCGTAGACAATTACCGTTAGAGTAACGAATACTCGACGTCCCGGGCACGAATTTTCAATGATGTACCAATAAACCGTAAACGTAATCCTGCGTAAATGTGCAAAGACGCGCCGGTTTTTGCTGGCGAGGCACTGCCCGTTCCCCTACTTCCCCTCCCTTCCCTTTCTCGCTTCGTAATCTAGCGCCATCGTTCCTTAACATGCACGTATGGCAGATACGGTAACGCTAACCATTACGCATTTCAAGTTGTGCGAGTGTGTGTAGATGTGTGCATATATGTGGGATGGGTGTGTATGTGCATGTGCATAAGTAGAAGCGCAAGCTCGTGGAGTTTCGCAGCGGCGAAATGCTGTGGAAGATGAGAATAGCAGATGGAATGTGTCGGGGGCGAGTTTGTCGAAAAAATTGTTGCGCGAAATTCGTCGAATTAAGATGAAATATCGAGTCACGTGTTGCCGGACTTGGCGTGTCGATAGAGGGAGACGTTTCCGGAAGTGAAGGAAAAATAGCAAAAAGTGCGGCCTGAGTTCTGGCTCGGTCGGTTTCGAGGATTATTCCGGTGGAACTGTCCCGTAAATATTGTATAAATGTAGTGTAGTTTCTGTTAATATTTCGGCGAGGCAAGTCGTCCATGAACGCGGGTTTTTGTTGCCGCTTTAAAATAAAATAACTCCTCAAACCGGCAGTAGCTTATGTAAATATTCTATGACCCGGATTCTCGAGTGCGTGCAGTTTTGTCGACATTAAACTACCTCTGAGACGTTTTCCATTTTCTTGAAACAGAGAGGTGTCTTTTTCGAAACGAAGACACTTTTGATTCAAAGTAAACGCCGTATCGTTAGATTAATGCAAAAATGGGATGATGTAAGTGTGGTCTTTGAATATTCTTCGAGTTTGATTACGAATGAGACGAGATTTTTAATCGAACAGAGAAGAAAAGAGAAATCATATTTTTAAACAATTTCGTAAGTGATTTCTTACACCGAGAAAATTGTACCATATATAGTAACAGTCCCAAATATATAATACCGTTTCTTTTGTCTGAACATTAAATTACTATAATTCCTACTATTATTGTTTTGTCACTGTACTGAATAATTACACAAACCTGAAAAAATCAACGACAAATCAAAAGTGAATGCGTCACTTTTCCGTATCCACTCCCACCCATAATCCACCTTCCCTACCACTGTAATCAAACTACGACCCATCATTACCTCAAATACTCCCTAAACGCAGAACCAATAATACCCTCGACGCTCCCCTAGGGATCCACTCCTCCTCAAATTTCATTCGAATTTCGCCGTCAGTCTCCCGAACCCCCTTTAATTGTTTCCCCTCCCAACCCTCACGACTTCGCATTACATATGTAAATTTGTCTTTCGGAATCCGTTTTTCCGGAGATAGTTAGACAATCGCCCGCTGTGGAAAATCGAAATAAAGATGGGCGGGTCGTCGCAGCAGCTGGAGGGGGAAGGGTTATGGGAAAGGACGGCATGGCAGCTGGATGAGATGCCATGTAGTCGCTAACACGAAACTCGTCTCGGATCCGCGACACGGCGTCGGTCGGATTCTGACACGAACAAAGCTCGCAATTTCAGCATTCTTAGCGCCCGTTCTATTCGCGTTACGACAAATAAGGCGGTTGTCTCGTCACGTTGACGCTGCTGTCATTGCGCCGACATGTTCGGCGCATATTGTCTCAGACGCTGCATGTTTTATGTATTGCGCGGCGCTGTTTGCATGTGCCGGCGTGTTTCAATGACTTGTTTCGTGCAGAGCGAGCATTTGACCGCAGTGAGGTTGCATGGGCGTTCGGCTTTAATTTAATTTTTATCGCGGCTATTATCGGGATGTAATGGCGTGTAATGACTGCGAAAGACCTTGGGTCAGCGAGTTTGTTGACGAGCACTTTGTCGTTTTCGAAATTGCGGTAGAGATGGTATGAAAAGGATGTAGACAATTGTTTCGGACTGTGTTTTTGGTGGTTATAAACTTTTTCGCGTTGTTGTGGCAAGTTCTCGAGTATTGAGTTAGAATTTCAACAGCGGTTGGAATATCAGAACATATTTTGTTAATGCAGTTTTACAGATTGGAAACATTTCAGCTAACATTAGGTACACACGGAAAAAACAGTTTACCTAATTCAAGTAAATATTTACCTGAAACAGAGACAAGTAAACGAAAAAATCTAATTCAACTCCACAGTTTAGCTGATTCAGTTAAATTTTTACCTGATTCAAGTAAACGTTC
>JABFPB010001294.1:0-26290 GCA_022817645.1 Ceratoteleas bidentatus | reverse complement strand
GAAAGATCGGCGAAGATTATTTTCTTTCCGGTGAACCAGATATACCATTCATGTTAAAATTGGTCAAATGCGGACGCAGAAACACTCAAATTGATCAATTTTAACATGAATGGTGGAACTGGTTCACCGGAGATAAATTCTCCAATACAATTTTCCGTAAGTAAATAAAAAAATGGCACCATTTTCCAGATTATATTAATTTGCAATTATAATAGAAAATAACATATCTTTTTATTGTAGGACACAAAATCGAACAAGAAAATTGCTTTTGATTTGGACGATGAGCCTGAAATAAAGAAGCAAAAGAAGACAGAAAAGTAGTTCTATATTTTTAATTCTGAAACTCTATGTGCTTTATACCAGAATATATTTTTGACGTCCGAGAAAAGTGAAAAAATTTTGGGTCTCTAATGTGGGTTTAAATGCAAATAATGTAATGTCTTGCGAATAAAAAAAATTACTCAACATTTATAAAAAAAATTGTTTTTACAAATTGTTCGACTTTAAACATTACCAAAAGTATTAATAAAAAATTTTCTTTCATAATAATATTTCGTTTTATTTATCAATTGTCTTAGTTTGTATAAATGCCACTAGATGTCTTCAGGTTGCCTATACATTTGATACATGTACCACACGTGAGTGGTGTAGATTGTTATTATTGAAATGTCATTTAAATCCCTTTGAATTACTAAACACGTGTCTATATTTTTACATGTAAAATATAGAAACATACATGTAAGTCTTCCTAATTACATCATTCCATTATAAAATCTATAAATTACTTTGAATATTATTGTGGTAATTTTATACCAAAGAATGTAAACATAACCTACAAACAGTGATTGTAGTGTCTATAAATTCAATTTTTATTAGATAATCATTGTTTATTTTCCTTTTAATGGCTTTACGAATATCTTTTACAATTTAGATTAATTAATTGTATTTTTAGTGCAAAAATGGTTCAGTGTGACAGTGAAGTTAAGCGTTTACAAGCTATCAATAATCAAAAAAAGGAATTCGAGAGGAAGCAACAGGCAATACGAGATGCTTTAAAAGCAGTGGTAAATAAAAAAATGGCAACATTTTCCAGATTATATTAATTTGAAATTATAATAGAAAATAACATATCTTTTTATTGTAGGACACAAAACCAAACAAGAAAATTGTTTTTGATTTGGATGATGAGCCTGAAATAAAGAAGCAAAAGAAGACAGAAAAGTCCAAAACTGTGCTATTTGACAGTGATGATGAAGATGTACAATTAACTGGACATGAATTTGACCTTAAACCACAAATTAGTGGCGAGGTAAGATATTTTTGTCTTGATTATAACAACATAGACGGTCCAATTATGTCTATCAATATAATAATTGAACATTTGTTTACAGCTTATCAAATTACAATCAAGATATGGAACTGATGACAGATTTGTTCTGGATGAACGTTTTGCAGAGAATGATGAAAAAATGGAGATTGACTCAGTTGAAATCGATACAAACAAAAGGTAAGTTAAACTGTAATATTATAATTCCGTATGATTTGTTGAACAATGTATTTTTTATCAAAAAGGTTTTGCAGATATATTGTTGTTATATTAACATTATTCAAATTCATATGATAATTTCTAGCAATGACAGAAAATATAAACCAATGGTAAGATATGATCCTGAAGATGAAAGCCATGCAAAGTACGAAAAGAAACGTGAGAAGACTGACTCGAAGAAAGAGAAACCTAAAAAGGAGAAAAAAGTTAAAGAAGTTGTAGAAGAAGAACAGGAACCTCCTCCAGTTTCTAATGAAATTTTTTATTCTGTGTCTAAAGACTTGACACAAAGTTTGAAGAAAGACGAAGGATTTAGCTTGCTGAAAATGTTTGGAAAAAATGAAGAAGAAGGTGCGGAATTCATATTGATTTCATACAATGAATTCAATGTTATTAAATTTGCTATAGTGTCTGAATTCAAATTGTATTTGTTTGATTAATAGTTATGTTTCTATAATTTACAGAAGACAAAATAGACAATTCAAAAAGCGAATCAATACAAATTGAATCAAGTCGAAAGTATCAATTTGATACTAAAAATCCATTCAAGTATGATTCGTCTGACGATGAGCGCGATGAGAAAGAAGATGATTATTTTGCTAAAAAAGATGACAAAACTCCTGTTATTGTAAATGATTGCAGTTTCTTTTTCATCAAAGATGATCCTAGATTAACTGAGTGTGAGTATCGTTCCGTTTTTCTTATTTAAGGTGATGTTTAAGTTCTGCTGGCACGGAGTTAGTGTTTTTCTTAATATAAAAAGTATGAATAACCATTTCATCATAAATCGACCATAGCGAGATTCTGCAATTCTGGGAGAATAAGTCTGGCTAACAAATCATAATAAAAAAGCATTTTTGAAAATAATGATTTTTCGGTTCAAAAAATATCGATTAAAATATGCATAAAAGTACGAAAAATTGAAATATTAAAAAAAATGGCAAAATGACATTTTGCCACCATTCAAGAAAAAATTCTATATTTTGAAAGTCTCAGGGTGGGATTTCCCTGAGAATTTCAAAATATAGAATTAATTGAGAATTATATTTATAATTTGAAGTAATGTTATGTAATCCTCTTTACAGTGACAAAAGAGGAATTTCTACAGCCTCAACAGAAGGAGGAAGTCAACTTTAATGAGCGAAGACGCGAACTAAAACGAATTGTTAGGAAAAAAATGAAGAATATTCAAAGGGACAATTCCAAGTGGAAGCCGAACAAAAATTGGAAAGATTTCGACAAGCGAAGGAAGCAGAAGTAGTAATTTTCTCAAGTGTATTGTTTTTGGCACAATAAATGTATATTTTGAAATATTTTGAAATTTCCTTTGTTCATTCAACATTTTATTTGATATTAAACTTCTTGTTTTTAACATTAAATCTGAGAAATTGCAGTTTACATAATATAAAAATATTGGTTATTACTTGGGTTACTTGTCTCATACTTTCTTTCTTTCAATCTTTCCTTCTTTCTTTCTTCGGACGTAGACATTACAAACGCTTCATCTTTTGGCGAGAGTTCCTTAATGTAATACTTGAGGAAGAAACTGCAATACCACTGCCTATTAACTAAAAAAGTAGACAACACAAAACATTAAAATTCTTTACCAATTATATGCTGAAACTTCATTTAAACTGATGCTGAGAGCATCGTTACTTCTGATGCAAATCTATACTATCAATGGGATAGGATTGTACAAAATCAATGGATTTTAAAGGAAGGAGAATGGAATGCATGGTTGAAAAGTCTTCTTACCTCCGAAAGAAAAATCCATTAATTTTTTTCCTTTTATAATTTATCAATTTTTTACAAACAGCAATAACAGCTATTTCAGGTATGAAAGTTTGATCTAGGAGTACAAAGATAAGAAATTCAAACAAAAATTAAAATAAAATTTGACTTTACTCATCAAGTTTTTTTTGTTTTCCCATGTACTTTTGGATAAAAGAATAAAATTATTTTTTATTCCTTTATCTTTATTCAATGTATCTAGGCAATGTCTTTAATCACCTCCTGCAATTCTGCTTTAGAGTACATATGGAACAATTTGTCCGGAGTCATTGACATGACTTCAATATTCGTATCATTCAACTTTTCTTCCATCACCTGCTTCAAGATGGTTAAGGCAGCTTTGGTAGCTTCTTTTAATGTCATTGACTGGAAAAATAAAAGAACCATTAAATAGTTACATAGCACCATTTCATTTTGTTACATTAGTAATATGTAACATTACATTATTTCATAACAATGTTATTTTAAATCATTTTTGTGTATTTGTATCTCATTTTATCATGTACATGTACATTTTATCACACAAACTTAAAAAAGTATATCCTAAAAATTTGAACGAAAAATTTTACTTTTATTTATTTTTTAAGGTTTTTTAAGGTTTGATAATCTTGAACAATAGACTTTTTAGAAACTAAATAATTTTTTCAATCTTAAATATAACCAATTATATTCCTTCAAACAACAAAACCAACAGCTTACTTTATGATACACTTCCTGCAATGATTGTTGAGCTCCTTCACTTCCAGAACCAATAGCTTTTGCGTCAAATTGAACGAAAGTTCCAGATGGGTCCATATGGAACAGTTGTGGTCCCTTCTCATCGATTCCAGCAAACAGCATCGCCACTCCAAAAGGCCTTGACATTGCACTGCCATCATTACTGCTGTCGCCAAAAAGAATCGCCAGATTGGACACAGCTTGTGCAGCCGATTCAACAGACATTTTTTCGTCGTAAATGAACCAGTGGTTTTGGCACTCGAGGCGAGCTCTCTCAATGATGGTTCTGGCGTCAGCCAAAAGACCCGAAAGAGCACAGCCAATGTGCTTGTCTACTTCGACAATTTTTTCGAGCGCTGTAGGTTCCATGAGAGGAGAAGTGGTTCGCTTTTCCACGGCCAAAATGACACCTTCGCCAGTAGAAATGCCAATTGCTGTTGAGCCTAATTTGATGGCTTCAATGGCATATTCAACTTGGAAAAGCCGACCTTCTGGGGAAAAGGTGTTGACACCCCGATCGTATTCAGATCTTGTGAGAAACATCTGAAAAAGTTTGAGAATAGGTAAATTCTGGTGTGTTTGGGTTGTTTCTTATCTGGAAAATCTGGAATTTCAGGGAAAATTTTGAAACTGAAACAGTTAGTGAATTCTATTAAAAATTCTATTTAAAAATTCATTTTCAGTAATTTTATATTTTATATTAAAATGTAAATGTTATCCAGCTTGAAAAAAATCTTTGAAAAAACTAAATTTAGTAACAAACACATTCAAATTTATAGCTTTGCATAAGAAAATCAAGGTTTGAAGAATAAGATAATACGACGAATGTGTATAATTTATTGAAAGATTGGATTAATAATTAAATGAATAAGAAAATTTATTCAGGGTTACCTACTTATATAAACCGAAAGAAGGTACTTTATTTCTAAATTTGTGTTACATTTACAACAAAAATTTGACAAATAATAACCAGATTTGATTACTTAAATTAAACATGTATATTATTGGCATTTCGATAAATTACCATAATTACAAATAGTACACAACTAAGATCGAACCGCAACTTTTCAGGTTAACTTTAAAATAAAGCTATTGCATTGCAAGTTTAGGATGTAATAACTTATCGGATATTTTATGATGTTTTAAAAACATGGTTTCATTAAAGCGATATGTTATTTTTTATGAAAACTTCATACTTTTTTGATTTTGCAAATATTTATAAGTTGTTAGAATGACACTGCATAATATGTATTTTCTTGGACTAACCAGTTTTTGTTAAAATTGAACTAATGATTGTAGGAAACAAAGAAATTGCAATTAATTTACCTTTCGTATAATTAGAATTAACGAGTACAGACGAAATTATTGATCTTTGAATTGTAATTCTCGTTTGTCACAACTTCTAACACACAAATTCGCTGACTTCAATTTGGCATAGACTGTAATGGAGAAAGACAAGCTAAGTCGTTGGGTGAAAACTTTAAGACACGTTTTCATGAAGAATATTGTTGGCAGTGGTATACTTGATCAAATATTGTATATAATTGAACAAGTATACCATTAATATTAAATGATAATAAAATAACAATTTCACAAATTATATTGAAATTTTTTATATTTCATCTTTTCGATAGTTAACAACAATGATATACTAAGGTCCCTAAAATAATAGTATATTTTGCACCACTGGAGATGGGAAATGGATTTCCATTCATCTTCCGTAGAGCAAAAATATTTTATTACAACACAAGCGAGAGAAGAATGCCAGATTCATTTTTAGGAAAAAATTGATTTTTTTTATTAAGAAAATTAATTTTAAAATAAAAATGTTAATCAGTTTTAAAATAAAGTTTTTTTTAAACATTTAAAAAACTAAAAAATTTCAAAACTTTGGAAAATTATACAAATTTGAAAATTTTATAAAATTAAAAAAATTTTGGAAAATTATACAAATTTGAAAATTTTATAAAATTTAAAAAATTTAGAAAATTTGGAAATTTAAACAAATTTAAAAAACGAAAAAATTTGAAAAACTGAAAAAATTTTCAAATTAGACAAATTGATAAATTAAAAAACTTTTTTAATTTGAAAATTTTTTCAAATCTTCAAAAGTTTTCACATTTTAACATTTTACGCCTTTACCCTAGGCGTACAGTTATTACAACTGAAACAGTGCAGATTCTATAGTAATTATATTAATAATTATTTACAAGTATAATTATTTTCATTTGAACTATTTATTAGTTTAGAAAATATCATTATTAAATATCACTTTGTGTTAATTGTTGTTACTGATTTTTAAAATATATGCGCGCTTCAATAACAATTCATTTCCTTACCAGATGACGCAGTTCAACCAACCTGCAAGTAAAATTCTACCAAGTATTTCTTAGGGACATTATTTTATCTATGCTAAGTTTCTCCGGCCATCTTGCGTTCTTTCAGTTCGTAGCGTTGTAGCTGAACGAAAATGAGGTAAGTAATCGAGTGTTTTGTTAGAAAATTATGGTTAAAATTGGCGATAAACACCGGTTATTTCATCGACGTTATCCGTACAATAAATCGGATACATAATTTAATGTGAAAATCGATTATTTTCTCTTTTAATTGTCAATTCATATGTGTTCGTCGAGTGAACACGTGTAACGTGTTTTTTGTCGAGATAAATGAACAAATATGGTAATGTCGCATCGCATTTTGTATTAATAAATCGAAGTTCACGAAATATGAAATCTCAATTCTCTTTCATTTCGTGTTTTTGGTCACTATTCGTGACAAATGCACACACGTGTGATAGTGGTGTCTGATCTAACCTTTATGTTTGCAGTTCGCTCAAGCTACAGAAGCGGCTTGCCGCCTCGGTGATGGGATGTGGCCGAAAAAAGGTCTGGTTAGATCCTAACGAAAACAATGAAATTTCCAACACCAACAGCCGTAAGTAAAAAATTATTTTCAAAAAAACAAGTCATTCTCAAATACTACAATTCTTTGTGAAAGGCAGAAATTGTAAACAAACTCTTGTTTACAAGTGAATTTTGTAAATAAATTATGCCATTCTTACGCTTATGTATTTTCCTCTTACACAATGATTTGGAATGTCAAAAATCAGGATTTGAACTCAAATCACGAAATAATATAATGGTAATTGGAATTTGAAACAAATTTTTATATTTTTGTAATTTTAAAATAATTACATTTTGATTAAAAATGATAATTGACTTATTAAAACATAAGATTACATTTAAAAATAAAATGGTTCTGGTAATTAATGCAACATTTCTGTTTTCAGGTCAAAACATCAGAAAGCTGATCAAGGATGGTCTTATCATCAAAAAACCCGTCGCAGTCCACTCCAGGGCTCGTGTTCGTAAGAACACCGAGGCGAGACGCAAGGGAAGACATTGTGGCTTCGGAAAGCGCCGTGGTACTGCCAATGCCCGAACGCCAAGAAAGGTAAATAATTTCAAAGTAGCAAAAACTTATAACACCAAACCATCTACAAAACTTCACTTATTTTTCATCAAAATTATAATATTAAAAAAAAAATATTATAAAATTATGTCATTCACAGCTGAATTAATCATCACTTTATTCCTTTTTCTCCAAACATTAATATTTAGCCAAATTTCTTTAGCGAACCAATTTCTAAGATTTTTATATTCAACTAGCAATTTATATTATGATCAAATTTCACTGTAAAACACTGATTGTAAATTAAAATTAATTAAAAAATAGGAAAAGTTACTAATTTAAATAAAATTTCAGGACTTGTGGATCCAGAGGATGCGTGTCTTGAGGCGTCTTTTGAAGAAGTACCGTGAGACGAAAAAGATCGACAGACACCTTTACCATTCGCTTTACATGAAAGCTAAAGGAAACGTGTTCAAAAACAAGCGTGTCCTGATGGAGTTCATCCACAAGAAGAAGGCTGAGAAGGCCCGTACTGAGATGTTGCAGGACCAGGCTGAGGCCAGAAGAACCAAGGTCAAGGAAGCCCGCAAGCGCCGCGCGGAACGTATCGCGATCAAAAAGCAAGAGCTCCTGCAGTCGTACCAGCGAGAGGACGAGGCTGCGGCACAGCAGAAGAAGTAATTCACCGCTGCAGCGTTTAAGTTATGACAACAATGCAAGACCGGAGAATAGAAATATCGACCTGTTTCTTATCGATATTTGTAAATAAAAAAGCAAAAAATCTACGTTTTCATGTTTTATTTTGCCTTCTATTCTAATAGATTGTAATGAGTTCAACATAATTATTTATTAGTAAAATATTACTAAAATCACTTTCATATTAATTTTAAATAGACATTTTAATTTAATTAGTGTATCTTCATTTAGTTGCAAATCTAAATCAAGCATTTTTCATATAATTGTTTCTTTTGTCTTTTTTGTAGAAATGGAAACTTTGAAAACTCAGGCAAGAAAGTCTGAAAAAGTCTGCAAGTTCCTAATTTTAAGATTTCAGACTTTGACTTTTTGTACTTGTTCAGTTGTCTTATTTTGATGTATATATGTTTATCAACATAAGAAAATATATCAAAATTATTCAGGTGTAAACAGTCGGAAAAAATCTGAAATTGTGTGAAAATGTATGAAAAAATATAAACGTTCAAACTTTTCAGTTATTTTTTCAGATTGAAATTTTCGTCTTTACCAGACATTTACAGACTGGATTAACATTAATTTTTGTATTAAAAAAATTGAATAATTAATAATACACGGTAAAGAGGGTATAAGAATTAGAAATGCAATTTTTGTACTATGAAGTTGGGTGAAATACATTTTTGCGTATTTTTGACAAAATATCGTTTACAGCATGGGCGATAATTGAAAATTTCAGTTTAAAAGATACTGTAAAACATGAAAAACAAAAGGAACTAATAATACAAAAAGTTTAGTTCAATTTTGAGCATCGATTTATTCTTCGTCGCTGTCTTCGTTAATTATCCGTTCAGCATGTTCAATAGGAAATTGATTTATTATTTGTCATATGCGAGATATTTAAAATAGTTCGAGCTGTGGAAATATTCAATAGTGTATAAAATCTCTGAAAAATGCTCTGAAAATCTTTTTCTTCTTCAAAATTGAAACTGTCAGAGAGTTTTCAGAGAAAACTCTGAAATTCTCGAAAAAACTGTGACAGCCCCAATTTTTCAGAGATGTTCAGTTTTTCTGAAAATCTTTGAAAAACTCTAACAGTTTCAATTTTAAGAGGTTTTTAGATTTTCATAGATTTTCAGATGTTTTCAAAGCATTTTTCAGAACTTTTAAAAACGCGCTCTCAATGTAATACCATTGCATGGTAAAACAGCAATCTTCATCACTTTGTCGTGTTGCCTAACCTTCTCTCAAATGAGAATGACATAAAGCGCCGGTCTGCCATTTAACTCAAAAAAGACAACAAACAAGAATCGGAAGAAACGAACGCACAATGTCGTGTAAAAATAAAGGACTTCTGATCAAATGCAATGTGGAGAGACTGATAAACGATCCCGAGAATGCAGTGCAAGAAAGTCTTCGAGGATTTGCAATGGTTAATACAGGATTGGTCGTTTTGGACGGATTGAATGCCATTCTACGTCGGGATTACGATGACATGCCGAACAAAGTAAAATCTATTTTATTACAAGATTACTTTGAAACCATTAAATTGAAAATTATGAAACGTTGTTTTTAATATTTAATAGTGGACGTTGTTAAATTTAAGGTAAAACTCATATCCGGCGGAGGCTCTGGGAATGAACCGACTCATTGTGGATTCGTAGGTCCAGGAATGTTGACAGCAGCAGTTTTTGGCAAAGCCAATTCTGCACCAACGATTGATACTATATTTAATGTTATTTACGAATTGGGAATTAATCATACACCTGGTATATAAAACTTTCTTATACATATTAAAAACTGCTTAACACAATTAGAAAAGTCAACATTTCAATGCTATGAAAGAAAACATTTAATGTTCAGATTCACAGTGAAAAAAATTATACTATGCACTGTGTAATTATATAATTATACATTTTCCTGTATACTCAGTTACATATTATTAACACCAGATTTTAAAAATGTATGACAGTATTTTTCATCAAGTCTTCATCTAATCTTTTTGTATGTAAATTTATAATATATATTTATAACTTTATAAATATTCCAGGAATCCTTTTAATAGTTCAGTATCATCCAGGGTATATCGTCAACTTTCGTTTGGCAAAGAAACGTGCAATGGAAGCAGGAATTTATGTTGAAATACTGCAGGTGTGGGACGAAGCAAGCGACACGAAATCTCGTGGTTTACTTGGGACTTTGTTTGTTCACAAAATTGCAGGTGCAATGGCAGAGGATGGAATGGAATTAGAAGACATAGTTGCAAGATGTACTTGCATTTTACGTGAAGATATAACGAGTATTGGAATTTGCACAAGAGTTTTGACTTCTTGCACAACGGAACTAAAATGCAAAGAAATGGAAATAGGTAATAGTGTCACCTATTTATTATTATTATTGATTTTTAAATTATTTTTTTATTTTATTATATTAATTATATTATTTTATTATATTTTAATATATTATTATTTTTATTTATTACTATCTACTAATAAAATGTTTCCTTACACAATTACACCAATATTGTTGTATTTCCAAGCTTATTTTTTGTCACATTAAAGGATGTGGTATTCATGGAGAACCAGGAAAAACGAAAGTACCATTCACATCGTGTCATGAAACTGTATCTATCTTGCTGAAACAGCTTTTGGAAAGCAAAGAAAGTTTTTCAAAGCACGAGAATATAGCTGTAATGATTAGTAATCTTGGAGGTAAATGTCTGTTATTGTTTTGTGTGCCAATCAGTTTTTAAGTTATTATAATCCCTATGTTTTTTTGTGTGGCAGGATCTAGTCAATCAGAAGTCAATATTTTCACGATGGAAGTCCTACAGCAGCTGACAAACTTCGGAAAGATTATTTTAAAAGTTTACGTCGGATCATTAATGACGTCACTGAATAGGAACATCGGCTACCACATTTCTCTGTTGAATATCTCAAGACCAAACGTTTTGGAATTTTTAAGCGCCAAAACCAAGGCTCCTTCTTGGCCTAAAGCCTTGTCAGCACAAGAATTGGGATACACCTTTGTATTTGATATATGCATTTTTATCCCCTTGCGTTTATGTTATGTAATATATTATGAAAAAATAATTGCAACTTTAATTTATTTTGCAGAATTACGATTTTTCAAAGACAATTACTTATGGAAAGTATATTAACAAGGTACCATCAATAAATTATAATATCCTCGTTAAAAAAAGTATATTGAAATTCTTATTAAAATTAATAAGATTGCATAGTATTTCCTACTAAAATCATTAGGACCTCATCTATTAATTCCCGTTGATTTATTGAAACTGTTAGCAAAAATTGAAAAAGCTAACTATCGATTCTTTCCTTTTGATTGGCCAGATTAAATAAACTTTGAAACTCCGATATCGATAAGAATAAATATTTTATGGGGTATATAATACATTTTAATTTTAGGGTGGTGAAGAAGCGATTGACGAAGACTATATTCCAGTATCACCCGAGGGACCTTGTTTGACAGAAAGTTCGGCAAAGGCATTTTCAACGATAATAACATTCGCTTGCGATGCTTTGATTGCTTGTACGAACCAGCTGGACATTATCGACCAAGAGGCAGGCGACGGAGATTGTGGAACCAGTTTAGCAAGTGGCGCAAAAGCCATAAGGAATGCTGCAACGGTTGGGATCCTAATTTTCATTTGTCATTTAGCATTGCTCTTGGATTAGAATGCATCAAACAATCATGACCCATTTTAGCATGATCGTCTTATGACGTCATATCCGGGTGCCGCATTGTATCAAATCAGTGCAATCGTGCAAAAAACCATGCCTGGATTCCAAGGAGGGTTCTATTCACTTTTCATTGGATCTGCGGCTCAAGTACGTAATCAATTTTTAATTTTTTTTATATATTCCCAATTATTGCAACTTAGAATATATTTCTATTTATTGCAATATATTAGGAATATATTTCTATTTATTGCAATATATTAGGAATATATTTCTAATTGCTTAATATATTGGGAATATATTGGGTCGATTTTCACAAATCCCCCAACATTATAATGGTTAATTTTTCGACCAATTTATATTAATTGGTCGAACCCAACATTATATTAATCCACACATTTCAATGTGGCAAGATATAAAATAAAATTATTTGTATAAAATCGATTTCTGCTTCAGGTATTTCTTGATTCAGACGAAGATGAGGAAATAACTCCTGAATTATGGTACAAAGCACTTGCTACCGCGAATGAGGCGATTACTGATTCGTTTGGGACGAAAGAAGGCGACAGATCAAGTATGGACAGTTTAATGGCGGCACAAAAAGCTTTTGGATTTGCACTGTCCACAAAAACTTGTCCCATTCAATCCATTGGTCAAGCGGTCAAAGCAGCTGAATCACAAGCGACATTAACGGTCTTTATGGAACCGAAAGTTGGCAGAGCAGCTTTATTAAAAGATCAAGTATGGAATTCTGCATTGATACATGTAGAGTCGTTCACTCAATAACTGACTGGTTCATTTACCAAAGTAGTTTTTGGACGTTCTTTATAAATTTAGAACTTAACATTTTTTCTTCTACAAATTTTGAACAGTGCTTGTTTCTGTATATAACAAAATTTATTACTGTCCAACATAAAATTTGTTCTAACTTCTGAAAAAATAATAATAATAATTTACTTTCATTTTAGCATTTCGAACACCCAGATGCAGGTGCTCATGCAGTTGGGATCTGGATGCGCGCCATGTACGAAGGAATAAAACTACAATTCCCCAGCTATCGAAACTCAAACTGCGACTGAAAACGAGATGATCACAAATTTAATTTAATTATTTTATTTTTATATTGCGAAACGATGGAAAAATAACAGACAGAATAAATATGGAAGTATTTAATTGACATTTAAAGGCTTGAGTATAAAAAATTAATTTGTTTCCACAAATTTTTATAAATCATTTGATCCATTTTATTGAATCAGTTGATTTGGGACCACGCATCCAGTAGAGTTTGATCCTGCAATCCGCCACCTAGACTTTTTATCAGATCAATCTGATTGTCATTCTGGTGTTTCAGGGCACTGACAACTTTGGCAATGCTGAAACACGGATTTTTTTTCGTATAAAGTTTTGTTTAAGTGCTTAAGCAACAATGATTTTTCTACTTTTTACCTTGCCCATTCTTGCTGAAGAACATTCAAATGCATTTTTAACACAGAATCCACCAGCTTATCATTATCCAAACTTTTCTCGATTTTAATTAACAAAGTTGGTAATTTGTTTGGTAATGTACCCAACCATCTGATGAAGTAGTCTACCAGGTTATCAGATTTATTGGTAGAAACGATGTCTAATCGACAAACGTCTTTGCAAGGTAAAGGTACTGCTACTGCACTATCCACTCCTTAAAAATTATAACGATTGTTTAAAAACTCTGAATTAGTAAATACAATAAAAATATAAATAAAAAAATAAAAATATTTAAAAATTAGAAAAAAATTAATTTAAAAAAATGCGTAAAAAGACAAATATATTGAATAAAATTACCAATAAAATTGCAACAATTTTTATCCACATACTCTACAGCCATCGCTATGATTCTGTGGAATGTTTTTGGTACCAGAAAGCAAAGACTGTAAAGTGATTCTAATGTGTAAGGTCGTGGTCCGCGAACTAAAATTTGCACCCCAGTCAAAGTTGCATACAATATCCTGCGAAACTGTTCGGTGCCCAAATTTTTTCTTAACACCCTTAATACCGAAACTGGCGATTTTTCTCGGATTTCTTCAAATACCGGTATTACAAGTAAAGCGTTGACATCTGCAGCATCTAAAATAAGAGAATCACGAAATTTTTATTTATGATGTATTCCTAGTATTGAAAAAAAATATTCATCATAACAATTATTCACCGTTGTCACTATTTTTGGTGTTTAAAAGTCCGTCTAAAATGTTACTGGGGAGTTTTTCCACAAACTGCTGAGCTGCTGCGCTCAAAATCCAAGTCAGCCATAAGTGTATCCTAAAGCAATTTGCCAATTTCACAGCATAATTACAACAAAATTCTTTTTATCAATTTAGTAAAATTGGTATGTTACTTTTCAGATTGATTTGTAATTTAGACGTATACCTAACGAATACATGCTTTTCTGCAGTGATCACTGTAAGGGAACTTTGCGTTTTGCTGGACTTTGAATTTTGCGCATTACCCTGCGCCATTGCCAATCTGGCGGCTCTTTGAGAAAACTCGTTGCCTTCTACGTCATACTTTTTTTCCGCGAAATATTTCAACTCTTTGATCACTTCTCCCAAGTTCTGAATTAAAAAGGACCATATGTTCAGAAGAAACTGTTTATCTCGAGTCAGCACTATAAAACTGCACCATCTTCGAAATCCTCTTGCCTGGAATTATAATGAGATACAAGTACCTCCTTTACATTAAATAATTATTTAATGATTTATTTAATAAATTGTAATGTTGACATTGCAGTAATAATGAAAAATGAATGAAAAACTTACGAAAACTAAATGAAACATGCAAAATAAAACAAATAATGAACGAAGAATTAAATTCATTTACATCTTTTTGATATTGGGGTCAATATAAAAAAAGTGGAATAAATAACAATTTAATGTAATTATGAAAATAGCTTTAAATATCCTACTTGTGCATCTTTCAACGTAAAAGTTCTGCTCAGTACATGTCCTCTGATTTCGTCTCCAAAATAACAGCTGCCTTCTTTTCCTGGATGGACCTCACAACTCAAACTTCTAAAAATATATTAAAAATCAATAAATATAAAACATTAATTATAACACCATACTAATGAACAAATGTTTATACAGAAGGTCTCCACTTTTTTCCACTGACTTTTTTTTTTTAAATGAAAACCATATTTTCACTGATTCGGCCCAAAAGGGCTCTTTCCTATTGTTTTGTGAATAAAATCTACCGGTAATCCTGAATTGTTCCCCCATTTAGGAACTAAAAATGGATTTTTTCAGTTTACCTCTAAATAAGCCATTCATTGGGCTACTTGGAACCCTCAAGAAACGTGAAAAATTGTATATCTAATTATAGTCAAATAATTGTAAGAATTTTGCATAAGTGTTGTTAATTTTCTTGCATATTTTATGTATCTTGTTCATGTTTTTAATTTTGCGACGGCACCCCGTTGAAAATGACACATTAATACATTTTGAAACCTATTGAAATATTTGGAAATGTTACGTATAAAGACGTATTCATTAAAGGTCATTCATTAAACCATTACACCTTTCAAACCAGCTTAAATAAATTCCATAAAATTCCAATAAATTCCAAATTTGGCTAAAAATTAAATTCTTCTCTATTCATTCATTCTCACCTCACCTCACACAGGCATAATTCAAAAGCTTCTCCACTTCACCAGAAACAGATTGTTGCGCCGACAAAAACGAAGCTCTTTTCTCGTGATCATTACTCAAGTACTTGGTGCTGCCAAGACTGCTGCAACCTTCGCATCTCTGCTCGTTTCGCGTCGAACCGCTGCTCTGCTGCAAGCTACTCCGCGGGCCATAAAACGGGAGCCTTCCGGGCTGTCGGTTTTCGAAATCGCGCAACGTCTGCGTTGTAAAAATCACCTTCGGCCCATGCACCTCGCAAAATACGCACAACCCTATCGCCGCGTTCATTAATCAGCGCTCCTCTTCTTCCCGAAGAAAAACGCAGATAAAACAGCCACCCGACGAATATGAAGGAACTCTTCAACTCAAAACGCGTCGAGATCACGCGATAACAATTAATTTCGAGTCTTAACCTGCATCGCGAATCTCCGTCCGCGGCCTAGAATTATTTTTAGCCCGCATTACGAATTATAGTCTCCGGCTTCATAAACGAAATTCATCATTACTGTTCTTGCGATTATTTGATAGAATTGCTGACCGAAAAAAATGACGAGTAAATAATAGTAAATCAATTATTGGGTTTGGAATATTGATAGACAGTTTTTAAATAAATAGCGCTTTTATTTATTCTCAAAGTAACAATACATTTATACAGCTTATGTAGATTTCCTTCTATACATATGTGTTTCTTTATCTACGAACTTCTTCTCGTCTCCTCAAACTGTGCCCTGAGATACCTAAGTCCTGCCAAAATCTGGTCGCCATCCAGAACAGGTTTCTTCACTTCCTCTCGTTGCTTATTCACAGTTGAACTTTCCACAGGTGGCGGCATTGGACCAATAATTTCTTCCTCGTCAGAACTTTCCTTTTCCACATTTTCCTGTACCACTTGTGGAGGCATTGGTCCAATGACGTCATCTTCCAGTCTTCTTCCCATTGAAGCGCTCTGTGGGATTTCCAAAGGCATTGGTCCAACGAAGTCTTCCTCGAGATCCGCATTCCCCTTTTTCGGATTCTGCATTTGACTTTCACTAGGTGGCATTGGCCCTATAATCTCTTCATCTCCCTCCGAACTCTCCTCTTCCCATTCCGAAAGCTTCTTCGTGGACTTCACGAAGTTGTCGTACTTTGGAGCGAACTCCTGGTCCCGTATCTTCCTCCGTTTTTCCACCCATTCCTCCTGGCTCATAACGTACCACTTGTTCCTTTTGCCCAAGAGTTCCCCAAAAGCATTGATTTTGTCCTCCACTGAAGTCAGGGCATTTGTCTTCGACTCTTCCTCCTTTTCCTTCGTCTCTGCGTCTTTTTCTTCGACCTTAGAAACTTCGTCTGATGTACTCGTGTTGTCGACTAAGTTATATTTGGCGTCAATTTCTGCGATCTCCTCCGCGGTGAGTTCCCCGGGTAGCCCAGCGCGAATTTTCTGCCTGACTTTCGCCGCTTGCAGTCTGTTCCTTTCCATCAACAGCTTCTTCTCTCTCGCTTCCTGGACTTGGCGCTGCTTCTCCTCGGTTTCCTTCCGCAGTTTTCTTAAGCTTTCCTGCTGCTTCTTCCGCTCCTCCTCGTCCTGAGAGAAGGCGTAGTAGCCGACACCGTGCGCTCGTGCCTCGTCGAAGAGGACGTCTTCGTAGTGAATATCTGTCTTGTTCGCGAGTTTTTCCATTTGGGCTTCCCACTTCTTGCGCATCATTTCGAGGCCAGGTTCTGTTGGTGGGGCGTCTGGGGGTGGTTTATCTGAAAATAATCATTGTTACTTGGGAAAAGTAGAGGGGGTTCATTGTTTTGAAAATATGGTATTTATTATGATTTCAATCAAGTAAGTAAATCATTGATTTAAGTCGCGATTTAAATTGAATGAGTTTTTCAAACAATCTATGATTTAATTCAAACAATATCTTCCACTGATCATTGAAGCTAAAATACAATTTTATGGAAAAGAGACTAAATCTCTTTTTCCATAAAATTCCAATGCCTGGGTGGAAGAAGGTTCTATCGCAGAAAAGTCGTGAAGAAAGTTATATTTCAGAAAAGCAGTGATGATGGTTCTATCTCAGAAATGGCATGAAGATCTATATCCTTTTTTTGCTATTTTACTTGGGGTTTCCTCCTTAATATACTTATTACAATAATAGACTATTATTGTAATAAGTTTTTTTTTAAGAAAAATATCATAAATTATGTTAATAATAATAATAATAATAATAAATATGCACAACAATATACCTTCACAAAATTCTCTTTCTTTCTCAGCATTCTTTGAAACTTGTCGGCTCAGAACTCTGTCTTTCTCCTTCATCGCAGGTAAATCCTCCTTGAGGCACTTTCTGGTTCTTCCAAAGCAGTCAACGTACTCAACCCAACCATCATCATCAAAGTCATCATCTGATTCCTCTCTCCTCTCTTCTTTCTCCACCTCTGATTCCGAATCAGACTTATTCATAAAATCTACAAGGAAGTTCGGATTCGCATTAGTGTGAGACTTTTTGAGGTTATCGTACAACCTCGACTTCGCCATAAGCATCAGTTGTGATTTCTTGTGGAGTTTGATGTCATCGTTATCTTCGATTTCCGTTGCTTTCGGTTCCTTCTTTGGCTTATCTTGCGCCTTTTTCTTGGTCTTGCTTTTAATCGGCTGAGGTTGTGCTCCTGCATTTCTCGCTCTGATTGCGTCGACTTCCGCCTGTTTCCTGATCAATTCCGCTTTCAGACCGACGAGGGACGAATAATTGATGTTTATTTTGTTCGCCGAATTCATCTTTGCGCGATGTCTCGTTCCCTTTAAAGCAACGAAAACAAAGTCAAGTCTTAATTGTTTTGACAATTCCGAGGTTAGGTTAGTGTTTTGACCAGGGGTGGTACCAGAGGTGGTACACTCCCATATGAAAAATTTGTTGGCAGTTTACTTCTCGGGTGCTCCTGTAGAGACGCTGTCGCGATTTAAATTGCATTGCGAACAGCGCCTCTGCAGGAGCATCCAAGAAGAAAACTGTCAACAATTTTTTGTGTGAGAGTGTACCACCCTTGCAGTGGCGCGGCGTTCGAAAAAACTTCACATCTTTAAACTATCTGGAATTTTAGGTAACGAAATTGTAGACAAATTAGCGAAGAACGCATTAGAATTAAGTTTTATCTTGAGAAATAGATGTTATGTAAACACGATTTATCCACGCTTAGAATTGTATACAAAAAATAAATTCCGAAATAAAATATGGGATAAAAAAGAAATTAAAGGAAGAAGATATTTTCCATTTAAGGAAAAAAAAATCTTTGTGTGGGAAAATGGTGGAAAAAATGAGGTTTAAGCTCAAACATTTTTTATGTAAATAATTCTTCGTACCTTTGTTTGAAAATTTAAGAACACTCTATTTTACAACTTTTCTCAACTTTTCTAAACTTTCTAATTCTGAAAAACTTTTAGTCCACAGTTTTGAGAACTTTTCAAACTTCAGAGAAAACTCTTAAACATACTACAAATTCAGTCGATCAGAATTTCCAAATTTGTTAATATTTTTCAAAGGTTTTCATATTTTTCAGATAATCTGGTTTCCAAAATCATTTTCAGTGCGCAATTCCAAGTCGAATTTCGCGCGCTTCATTCCATGGTTTTTCGCGATTTAATTTTCGCGTTGTAATTTCAGTTTTCGCGTTTTAATTTATTCTCGGGTTTTTGGGGTGCAAATAATAGCGGCAACACTGTACGTAGGGTTTCGCATTTTTTTCGGGTTTCGCGTTTCGTGTTTTAAAGTCCGAATAGACTCTTCCTTTGACAAACAACGGTGCTGACGGATTAGACATTTTTGTTTTACATTAACATTGTTTTACATTAACAAAACTTGTCTGCGCAAGTTCCAAGTTAAGTTCGAAATTGAAAATCTAATCCAACAATCAAATTTCAAAATATTTAAAAATAAATTAAATACCCACTTCCCCATTTACCTATCCGGTTCCAACAAACACAACTCTCACAAAACCATTGATTGAGTTTTTGCGAGAGTAGTGCAATTTATCCGCCCAAGGCATAGAACTGACTGTAATTCATTTTTCAGGAATACAAAGTACATTTTTTTAAAAGTAATCTAACTGAAATAACGAGAAGAATAGAAAATAATTCGTTTCGTCAGTTTGAATCCAGATTTTGGAATTGAACATAACCGAATTCTGTTTGAAGAATTCAACATTCTATTAAAATTCTATTAACATTCTATTAAAAGAACAGAATAAAATGGAACTGAAATTCGAATTACAAATTCGGAAACTGTCCACCAAAGAATTCATTATTTAACAATCAATTCTTTTCTATTCGTTTCTATCAAATATTTTTTGCAGGGAATTGTCGACGAAATGTAACTCTCTCCAGGAAACCGGTATGACCGACACCCGATAACGCGCCGCGGATTCGACGCATGCGCACGCGAAATCAAAATTAATATATAAAGCCGTGGCAGTACAAAGGAAACATCTCGCGAGTGATTTTGCCTGAGTCATCGTGGCATTGGCATCGTTGAGTGAGTGCAGTTCGTAACATGGAAGACGTCGTCGACTGCAACTTCCCCGTGTGGGCGCTGCTGCCCAAGAAGGAGACCGGGGTGTCGCAGTTCCTGGACAGGTACCCGGACTACGATGGCAGGGGTGTCGTCATCGCAATCTTCGACTCCGGGGTCGACCCCGGGGCGCCGGGCATGCAGGTACCCCAACTTCGCACGACAGTTTTCCCGACGACGACGTCGTGGTTTCGCCGTCCCGGGTGAGCCGCGAACCGCGCTCGGCGTTGCGGCAGCGCAAACACGCGAAATGAATTGTTTGTTTTGATTGGCCTATTCGGGTGTACGAATGATTTATACCACGTTTAGGCAAGAATTTGTGGAGGATTGTTGGCATTTTTGGGAGTGATCCCTTGATAAAATTGCCAACTTAATTGACAACTTCTTGAAGTTTATTCATTCTGATTATTCAGTAGAAAAGAATGGTCAATTTGTTTACTTGAGTAATAGTTGTAACTGAAATAATTCGTTGCAATAGAATTACATTTCTTAACATGAAAAGTTATCCCTTTTTTGTATAGTTTAATGACATTTAATACATTATTAGGATGGATAAATTTCAAAAGTAATTGTATTAGTTCTAATGAGAATTTTAATAAGAATTATTGAGTTAATGGGTTGTTAACAAGGGATTTAAAGAAAATTGAATGTAAACTGAATTCTTTGCTTGTATTTCATTAAACTCCAATTGAGAAAGAACCATTTTGTTAAGGTACTGACATAGCAAGTCATTTTGTTGGGTATATGTTTTATTCATGAGATAAAAACTGTTTGATTTACTAAGCTGAGACTGAAGTTGTAAAATAAAAGAGTAATATCATGTGGCTCGTTTTTATATGTTTATTGAGGAATTAATTAGATGACATAATGATTTTTGAGATAGGAGTCTATTTCTTCTAAACCTTGTTAAAAATATTAATAAAGCAAAATATAATTGTAAATCTCTCATTGATTATATAAAATCAGTATTAATTCTCTAAATAAATATTCGCATTGCTAGATAATGTAATTACATTCTAATATTTGTACAACTGGTTCCCCAAATAAGTACGTCTTTTAATTGCAAAATTCTCCTTTTCAGGTGACCTCCGAAGGGAAACCAAAAATAATTGAAAGATTCGACTGCAGTGGTGCTGGAGACGTTGACACAAGCAGTGTCGTGCAACCGCCAGTGGATGGCGTGATAACCGGTCTCACAGGAAGGAAATTAAAGGTCGAAAATAGGCAGCTACAAATGACCATTCAAAGTCATTTCAAATAATAACATGCCCTCTATGCATGACAAGCACAGTGGCAAGTTTATCAAATCATAACAATCGATACGAGTTGTTATTTGAAATGCACTTGACAGTGCCGGATATTTTTGCTCGCTTCAACAACCACATAATCTAATCTCGAAACCACATCCGCAGATCCCCGATACCTGGAGAAACCCCACCGGAAATTTTCATCTTGGTGTGAAAACTGCCTATTCACTGTACCCCAGCAAACTGCGTGAACGCATAACAGCGTCCAGGAAGAAAAAACTATGGGACGATGGACAAAAATCGGCGCTGGCTGAAGCCAACAGATTACTCCAGGTGGCGATGAAATGAACATGATTGAATTATGAGAATTAATAATTAATAATTATTTGTAAAGTCATGCGATTGATTGATTAATGTAATGCAATAATCGCATGAAAAAAAACATGGGGATTACATAGCAAAATTGAAGTTTCATAAAATGATCAAATGAACATTTTCATTAAAAAATGTTTATTATTTTTGTTTTCATGTCTGAGAATAAGCATCGTTTTTACAGAGAAATTTTACAATTTCATCGATAATTATCATTTCTCAATTCTAAATATCTGAATGTATTAGAAATAATATATGTAAATTTAAATAACAAATAGATCCTTCATAATAATTGCATTAAAAAACTAGGCAAAATAAAATATCAATTTATATAAAAAAAGGGTTTGAACTGTTATATCGTTATTATGAAAAACATTTCAAGTTAATTTCGTACTATTAAGTGGCTTATTTATTTATTAAACAGTTCTTAAAAATTCTGATTAATAAAATAAGAAATTCTTTATTTCTTTGTTTATTTGATTTATGTTTCAATCCGTTTGATAATTATAATGCTTTAAATGAATAATAATTTATTTACAATATCTATTTTAACCTGAGGTCTTAATCTTTTAATCTTAAAAAACGTATTTAAATTAAATTAATCGATTAATTTGATTGTTTTTAATCCAATTTTTTCACCACTATTCAACACCCCTAATTAAGATCCAACATCAATTTAACCGAACGATTATATAATTGAGCAAACAATCGGTTCGGTCCTTGGTGAACTGTAATTGAATAACCAATCGGATTGAAAATAGCAACGATATCGGTCGAATCGAATTACGTCGTTGATTGGCGTTTGGTTTGGTAATTATGTTCGCCATAACTGGGACGTCGTTTCACAACGAACGAAGAAAAACGTGCGAAAGAAAGAATCGCGCGGGCGCTATTTTTGCGTTTGGCAGGCGGCGAGACATTGACTCCGTTTTGCGGCTTGCCAAGCAGCTTGATGGATCAGATGCGCCGTCAAGGTCATTAACTGTGCTAAAAACCTGAATGAATTCATCGCCGGGTCAATGTAATTTGCAGTCGGACGCAATCGCACTCGAATTACGTCCGATCAAATGTCAAAATTGACTCGTTACGATTTCGTTTGGTGTTTTCAACTGCTAACAACGATTGACGGATTATTTGTCGTTTCTAAATTGATGCGGGTTTTCTAATGGGGTAACGATAGGTTGGGTGGACTGTTTGATTGGCGTTTAATCCAGATGATACGTTGCAGGAATTCGAAGCAAAAACGCCAAATCCGTCGACGATCGAGGAGAAAATTGAGAAGGAGGAACTCGAGTCGCGAATTGAAGTATTAAATAACATTGAAAAGAAGTACGTCGATGTTGGGCCGACGTACGACGTGGTGGTTTTTCACGATGGAAAGATGTGGAGGTCATTTGTTTTCTATTTTACTTGAACTTAAAAAAAAATGATTTATGTCTTACAGGATATACATTTTTTATTATTATAAATGTTTAACTTTTTTTTAAAGCTAAACTTGAAATTGTGTTTGCAATATTAATTTTGTCATTACAAATTGCAATAAGAAATCTAAAAGGTATCACTTTGACTTAGGGCATGCATCGACACGTCTGAAGAAGGAAAACTGGATGAAGGTGTCTTCCTCGGAGAGTATTCCCTTACACACGACTTCGCCCCTCTCACCCAAGAGGACCAGCTGAATGTTTCCATCAACGTGTATAATGACGGAAATCTGTTGGAAATAGTGAGCGTAGCTTGTAAGTCTTCACTCGACTTCATTAGCCTGCAGAAAATTTTGATAGAAATAAATAGAAATTTGTAATACAAAGAATTGGATACTATCCAAATTCTGGATTCATTTGAACTGTCCGCAATTCATTTTTGTTTGAATACTATAATATTTGAATTAATTTCAATTCATTAATGCAAATGAAATTTTTAATTATCTCATCACAATGCGAAAAATGGAAAGAAATTGGACAAATAGTATAATCTATCCAACTCAATTGCATTTAAAATCTTTCTACTCAGGAATTAAAATTGTCTGCTAAATTGTCAATTCGTTTCTATTCGATTCCATGAAACTTTTTTGCGGAGTATTGCTATGATTCAATGAAATAATGAAAAACTGTTTTCAGCCAACCACGGAACTCATGTCGCCTCGATCGCCGCGGCGAATTTCCCGGAGACCCCCGAACTGAACGGAATCGCGCCCGGTGCCCAAATCATTTCGCTCGGAATTGGCGACAACCGACTCAACACTATGGAAACCGGCACCGCGATCGTTCGCGCGATGATTAAGGTCATGAACTATAAGGAGATCCACGTGATCAATATGAGCTATGGCGAGCACGCGCACTGGTCCAACTCGGGCAGGGTGGGCGCACTGATGAACGAGGTCGTCGACAAATACGGCATCACCTGGGTGGCCTCGCTCGGAAACGAGGGCCCTGCTCTGTGCACTGTTGGTGCGGATATTTCCTTCATTTCGGCGAAATAAAATCCTCTTTCAATCGACTTTCAAACTTTCAAGCTTACAAATTAAAAGTTTGAAATAGAAAATGAAAAATTGAAATTCTGTAAATATAAAAATGAAGTAATCTAATAAATTAATTAAATAAAATTAATTAAGTAAACTAAGTTACATCCTTGCAATTATTCAAATTGCCTTAAATTCATGAAATACGTTTTACTTATAATCCATTACAATCCCGGTATTACTGAAGAATAATTTTATTAATAATTGTCCATTAATAATTTTATCAATAACAAGTTCATAAATATTTAACGATTTCATCTGTCAGTTTATATAATTACAGCAATTAATGTTCGCCATTAAACATACATATTTATAAAGGAAACTCAATCCTTGGACGTCGATTGTCTGAACGAACGCATTCGATTATTCAGTATTCATCTAATCACAGACAACGCTGATTATTCAATTCAGGTACTCCACCGGACATTAGTACAAACAACATAATTGGCGTTGGCGCGTACGTTTCCCCGGATATGATGGTCGCGGAATATTCGCTGCGCGAAAAAATGCCGGGCATGCCGTTCACCTGGTCCTCTCGTGGTCCGACGATTGACGGCGGATTCGGCGTGACGGTTTGTGCTCCAGGAGCAGCAATCACCAGCGTAGCGAATTTCTCGCTGAGGAAGAGTCAGCTTATGAACGGCACGAGCATGTCGAGTCCTCATGTTGCGGGTGCTATTGGTAAAATAAAAAAAAAGATTTGTTTAATATGGCATTTTCTTTACAGACAATTTTTATATAAACATCTACTTTTGTACAATATCTCATATAATCTTGTTTTCAGCTATACTCATTTCCGGCTTGAAAGCGCGTAACTTGAAATGGTCGCCTTACAGTATCAAAAGATCCATTGAGAACACTGCCCTCTATTTCGAATCAATGGATCCGTTCGCACAGGGTTCGGGTTTGCTGCAAGTCGGAAAAGCCTTCGAGAACCTCGTCGCCACTGCCGATTGCGTGGAGCGCGATATCCGCTTCGCTATAAGCTGTGGAATGAATAATTCGAAGGGCCTGCACTTAAGATCCGGGGTCATCGATAAGCCCAAGGATTACGGCGTTGTCGTGGAACCGATTTTCCGTGACACCGATAACGTTGGTACGGAAACAAACGGTTTTTTACGTTACACTTTATAATAAACGAGAAAATAATTTACTTGTAAATTTCTTATTTATGCAAATTATAAGTACAATTTACATTTAATCTGGTGTTAAGTGTAAATTATGATTACGATTTAGTTTGCTAAATTGTAATATTGCATTTTTTCATAGATCCTGCTCGAAAGATAAACTTCAATCTGAAATTGTCTTTGACATCTGACGCACATTGGGTTCGCGGGCCGTCGCATTTAGATTTGATGCACATGCCCAGATCATTCGGCGTGAGAGTTGACGTGACTTCTTTGCCTGAAGGAGTTCACAATACAGAGTAAGGAATTATTAGTATTGATACTGTATAAAAATCATTCAACATAAATAGTTGTATGCCTTTAATAAAATATTTATGATGCATTGAACGCTGTATGTATGTTGTAGAATTAACTGCATACACTCTTTTTTATTTATAATATTACAATTATTAAAATATTCTGTTCACCGATCTTCAGAATTCGAGCGTACGACGTGACAGATGTGTCAAAAGGACCAGTATTTAAAATCCCGATTACAGCAGTGAAACCAACAGTCATACCGAACAGTCCAGTTCAACCAGATCTGACTTTCTCGCGCGTTCTGTTCAGACCCAACACGATTAATCGACATTTTATATTAGTTCCAGATGATGCAACGTGGGGAGGTAAATATCCACATCGATTTTTTATTCTATACTGTTGAATCAATATAATATATACTTAAGTGGTAATTCAATTAAGTATATAGATATACTTCGATATACTTCGATTATTGTTATATATCGTTATACTTTGATTATCGATATACATCGATATACTTCGATAATCGATATATATTGATATACTTCGAGTATCGATATATATCTATAAACTTCGATTATCAATATATATCGATAAACTTCGATTATCGATATATATCGATAAACTTCGATTATCGATATATATCGATATGTTTCGATAATCGATATAT
>JABFPB010001293.1:0-26304 GCA_022817645.1 Ceratoteleas bidentatus | reverse complement strand
TAACTCATAGATAATTAACTTTTAAGTAATAATGCAGTTTGGACTAAAATTGTCATATTTTTTATACCTAACATCGTAAAAAGAAATGTATAAAAAACGTAACAATGAAACAAATAAAACACTACTGAAGTTGTAATTCATTCCATTTTATTTCACTAATTCTTAGCATTAATTGAACCATTCCAGACTGTGAATAATCAAAATGACAACTGAAAATTTACCAACCCAGGAAAAAGTTATTAATTATACATAAATAATGCATAAATATAACAAAAAAATTGGACATACTTAAATTATAGTATAAATTGGGCATTTTTTATTATCAATATATTTTTTATGTTCGTGCAATTCATTTTTTCCCGGGAACAGTATTCAGTATATTTTACACTCTATTTTACCCGAATTTATTCTCGCATGTCCAACTATTCGTTTAACATCATATCGTTACAATTTTCGATAACAAAAACATTCTTTGGTCAAAGAACAAGGAATTTCGGGATAAATAATTAATGGAACAGAAAATTATTATTAAGTTTACGGAATTTTACACGAAAAAAAAACTTTACCTAATTCAAGTAAATATTTACCTAAAACAGAGACAAGTGAACAAGAAAACCTAGTTCAACTCCATAGTTTAGCAGATTCAGTCAAACTTTTACCTAATTCAAGTAAACGTTCATTTGTTTCAGACATTTGACGTTTACTTGTTCAAATTTTTTTCCGTGTACCTAAAATTCATGCCGAATCATTATTTTGTTTCACAAGCACTCTTACAAAATCGCAATGTTTCGGTATGTATTTCATCTGAAATTTCGTAGTTCCTTTAATTTTGTATCCCGAAAGTGTACGTTCTTTGAACCAGAGTTCCCATTTCCAAAATGATTTGCTACATGCGTAAAAATCTTGCCCCCGAAAAATTCCCAGCGGCTCTCCACCTCCGCAATCTATCCAACTGGCACAATTGAAATCTCAATGCCCAACATTTGCCTTAGCCAACAAAGCGCACGTATGAAAACAATCCCCAAGAAGCACGTGAAAAAAAAATTCACGCACTCCGCCCTCCAAGCGACGGTGCCCTCAAAGAGGCCGGTCGGCTTTCTCCGCAAAAAATTTGCATGCGCCGCACAAAAAGCGAATCTTTTTCAGCTCGCAACTATTTTCGCGTCGCGCACTGAAAAGGAGAATTGAAGAAAGTACCATGAAATTTGCGCCCGCGAGACAACCTCCGCACAACGGTCTCATCTTGCGCTCCTTTCTCGTTGCGTCTCTTTGTTTCGGTACACGCAAATTAAGAGACTTTTCTCTGCAGACTTTTCTGCGACCCTCGCGAGGCGCGCTGAATAACGCACACATTTCGTCAGAATTTTTTTTTTTTTTCATATCTCCTCCGCACGCGGACCATTGTTCGCGGACACCTGTGGACCCACACGATGTAGCCACTTACTTAGCCGGCACTTGCGAGCAACAAGAGCGCGCTTTTGCGCTTTTCTTGACTTTTCATCGCAGCACCTGGCTGCGCCCCTCGCGTTTATCATCCCCCTTCTTGCCGGCCCTTTCACGCGTCTTTCGCCGGTTTTCACCGTTTTGTTTGATCGCGACGCCAACACCTCCCAACGACAACGCGACGACGTTTAAGGCGTTAAATTGCCTCGCATGCATCTCCCTCCGCGCTTTTTACGCCACGTCGCACTTATCACAAATAAACGCCTCCGATCTTCATTCCGCGCAGCGTAGCCGGAAGATCAGCCCTCTCTTAAAAATATTTATTTTGCGTGAGAGCAGGCACGGGCTTAATAAGTACTTCGTTGAATCAACCACGAACAATTTTGAGGCAAAACACTGAAGTCTGCATTCAAGCATTACAATTGTTCTTAGAGTAAGATTTCGAAATACAAGACCAGCAAAACTTTTTTGTCAAAAATTTCAAACTTTAAACAATTTTAAAATTAAAAATTTTGTAAACATTTTTCAAAGTTTTCTTTTTACTAGACTGAAATTTTTTTTATGTTGAAATAGTAAACTGTTTTTGCTCAAGACAGTTTCATTAAAGATGTTAACATTTTTAACTCAATCCAGTATATCTCAAGCTATCCAGTTTTTCTGGACTCAAACCAGTTCTTTTAAGAGTGTGTTTATGACTCAATGGTGAAGCAAACAATGTCGGATCAGAATTGCCGAACGCCGGTTATTTATTCAAGGACAGGTTGCGCGAAAAGGCGCCGAGCCATGCCGATTAATCATTCACGAACCGGCAAATCGTCAAGCAATAGATCCGCATAACTTATTCAATGGCGAATATGGAAATTAGAGCGTGCGATTTTTCCGCCCGCTGAATATTTCACGGCACGTGGTTGTTTTTCTGTCGCCCGTCCATATTGATTTCCGAAGGCGTTATTCGGTATCTTACGGTGCTTGTTGGTAATTAAAATTTACGGAGCATTACTCTTTCAGACCGCCGTTTACTTCCAGCGCTGAGTTGCGCCGCGTTGTATCGTTCTTTCTGTTGCATGTTGGTATGCAATATTAAGGGAGACGCAAATGTAACTGACACGTACGTTGCGGGAATCCATTGACAGAAAACGAAATCATTCTCGCGTTAACGAGAAGTGACGTGTATGAAGGTGTACGACGTTGAAAATCTGGGATAAGGAATTTTCGAAGGAAATTAACCAACAATTTTCCGAACCACCAAAAATTCTTTTTTTAATCTCAAATTTTCTACTTTCAATTTAGAAGATAAATCTGCATTACACAACATTTTACGCTTAAAAAATATGTTAACAGTGCACCAGAAAAATGTTAAGGCATTTGTGCATATTCGGCAATTAGTACATATGCTTCAACATTTTCATTTGACTAACGAGCCGGAACCGGCGGCACCGAATATCGTTCAATGTCCATTACGGGCGATGCATTTTTGAAACTAAACTAAAAACAGTTTCACGTTAGACCAGAAATGCGTTTTGCCGCGTCGCGTGCACTCAGTGCCATCTTGCCAATCGCTCTCGACAAAACACGGCGACAATAATAAAACGATTTGACAATTCACGATCCCGCTGATATTCAGCCGCGCGCACGCTATTTGAGTAATCAATTCGTCATTTAATTGATGCCGTCCGTGAATTGATGATACTAATACATCAAGGCCGACGGCACCGTCGCGAAACGAATGGACCTGCAAATCAGAATCACACGCCAATTCTCAAAAACAAAGCGCGACGAAAAATTGCCCACGCGGAAATGGCGCTCACCCAGGTGCACGCGTCGGGGCAGGTACCCAGAGCAGATGGCAGTCAACCAGTCGTAATAACCGATGCGGTTTGACTGAGGCTGCCAAGACACCCTTCAAGTCGAGAATTATGAACGACAAGAGGAAAGCGATATTGTGACCCCCTGAGGTCGCTCGCAACTACTGTACAGGCAGCTAAACCGGTATTCCAATCGACATGAGATTAGTTTCTAGCCGAACAGGATTTTTTACAAACGAACAAGATAATTGAAAAAAATTGGAGTAAGAATTACCAATTTGTTATAAGATGGCAAAAACTGAAGAATTTAGATATGCTGTATGGTAAAAACTACCATATTGTTTTTAAATTACCATATTTTTTAAATTTGTACCATAATGTATGGTACAAATGTTAATACTTTGAATTTTACTATAGAAATGGCAATTCCAACGTTATCATAAAGTATGCTGATGATTATTCTAACTTTTTTTCCGTGATTTTAAGTGCAAGTTTTTATTTTTTTTAATTTGGCTTTTAGTTACCAATATTTCCTCCATTGATTATTTATCATTATTTTAACAACAAACTATACATAAAAAATCGATAGTCATATCGTATATTTTTAATTAATTGTTCCAAGTGAGTTCGAAGACATAAACCTTTTTGTCCAAAGCAACGAAAAAATCAGGCCGCAAATTTCCTTTATCAAACATAATCATTTAGTTACTTCCAGGCGATGTTACGTTCAAGATTCCTGCGGCTGCGAAATAGTTTGATTAATTCCTAAATAGTTCTGCTGCGCGAAGACTCCCGATCTGAAGTTGGCCATAAATCAATAGCACGCAACGATTGGATTAAGTAACGAAGATACGACAAGGAGCAAATTACAAACACGACTCGACTGTTCAAGAATTCGGCATAGTTCGACCCCCCGTGAAAACGATCAAACGATTATCACTCTTCATTGATTATTGAAACAATCGAATAATGGGAAAATTGAATTAGTCATTGCACATTCTCAAAAAGTACAAATGCATTAAAATAATATAATTCCATACTAACCTGGCTGAAAAATTGTAGTCTGTAATGTACAAAATTGAATCGATTGGAATAAACCAATCTTTTTTAACGTGTAAGTGTAAGTGTAGAGAATTAGTTTTTCAGTCAGAATATTTAAACGCTCTGTTGAGTGCGTCGCTTTACAAAACTGTTTTTTATAAATCTGTGTTGAAACGTTCACATCCGGGTGTAAGTGAATTTTACTCTGGATATATTTAGATCCAGACATTGAGATAACTTTAGCGAACATATCTTAGAAGAAGAAAAACGTCACTCTAATGATAGGGCGTATCTTGCGGCTATACGTTTCGAGGTTCTTCCCAACCGAGATAGTTTATAATCGCCAGAACGTGTTGTCTAGTGTCGATCCACCCACTGTCAATCATTGTCTTTGTCACCAAGCCAAAGGAGATATTATTCTGCGATGAAGAAGTTATCGCGTATTTCTTAGACAGGAACCGGAAACTAGTCCGCGATAATTGAATCCCACAAGCTTCAGATCCTCGAGTGTATCTCGTAACGAAATATTTTTTAAAATGTATGATTATTAAAAAGAATAGATTTAATTATCTCGTTAATTTTTATTCTACAACCACTTTGTAGTAATGTAATAATTAATTCAGTACTTTACAGGAAAAATAATTTCATCGCCATTACTATTTCTAACTAATTGTTAGCTCTTTCGATCAAACTGAGAAAGTCAAATAATGTGCGACACGAATAATAATATTGTTTATTGAGTTCGTTAGTAATATGGTGCGCTTGAAAAAGTTAATTATTTGAATAATGTCGAGTTATTAAATAATCAAATTTAAGCGCGGAATTATTGATTGATGTAAATTCCGGTTCGTATTAAAAATTCTGAATTGTAACTGTTGACCAAAAATTAGACATCAATAGAAACAGAGTGCATTTGTAATAATATATTATTATATAAACGACTACTGCATTTTCCGAAATTTGCAATAATGGATTATGAATGGATGTCTGGAGGGAGTAATTACGCCTACTGCTAAAATATCTCTAATTTCTATTTAATGATTAACGAAATTATTATTTTATAAGTAATAACATTATGTTCGTCAAAATGAAATTAATATTGGAGCATTCATTTATTATTATATAATTATGAAAAATGTATCGATATGGTAAATTTCGATTGGCAATTACTGTAATTGTCGGTAAATAATCTACTAGAAATTAAAATGAATTAGTTTATTTCACAACCTTTTTTCATAAATAATGAAATTTATTCATTCTGCACAATATTGTTTAATAATGATCTCTTCTATCATTATATTTCTATTGCTTCATTTGTGACAGGGTCGGGTTACTTGAACTTGCATATGCTTACATTTCTATATTATCGACACAAGTCGGTAATAGTAGAAATAAAATATACGAATAAAAGTTCAGATTAAAAAATGACAATTTTTTCTTCGTGAGATTTAACTGGTAATTGTTTATTAAAAGTGCCAAGTTTGTTCGGTCTTTTGTCATACGACAAAAGACTGCATGTCCCTCGATTGATTTTCGCGAGACAACTTCATTTATTTCTTCATCTCGGGATCTCTGATGCAAATTTACAATTCAAACGGTTTCATTCCATTTTTAATAATGCCACCATTCCGCGAATTAACCAATTAAAAGTTAATTATAAATGAAAATATGAACTTCAGCATTCAATTATGCCTTGAGACGCAAAATTGTTTCGGAATTTTTTTCAGTTGCATGATTAAAAAATCAGATTGCGGGACTTACAAAATTGCAGCCAACGGACATAATAAATTTATGTGGTCGATAACAACTGACTTCGTAACGCAATTATTAAGAAGTTAATGTTCTTGCAATGAAAATATGATTTTGGTATAATGCTAAATCGTACACATTTCCGACAAGACAAATCAATTCAATCCAATTATCTGCGACGAAAGGTTAATCTAATGATTGTGTAATTGCATTTGTGCCATATTAGATGTAAGCGTAACTTTTAGCTCGTATGTTATATAAGGATTACGAAACGTAAAAACTTCTTATGCGGAATCCTAGTTTTAATGTAATGCCATCCAGGATGTTATAACTGAAAATGCACAATTTCGTAACTCCCTTAGCGAAACACATAATACCTCTATATCCTAAGTAACTCATAAAAATGTACCAAGCAACAATTCATTTGAAATTTTCGACTTTTTTCTAGAAGTGCTATATCGATTACATTTACATTAGCAAATTAGACCGTCAACTTGCTTTTTCTCGAGATATTTGACTTCGCGAAACAATGATAACTCAGTCCACTGTAAATTTGTGTGTAACATTATACGTCGTTTTACTTAAGAAATATACATTTCGCATATTGCGACGATGTTGAAATAGCGTGAAATTATTCATATATGGAAACGCAGCTTTAACTTTATCGATATATCTAACAGAAACGTAAACTATAAATCAGAAGTCATTGTTCACAAGAAACATTTGAAGCTGTAAGAAATTAGAATGTTGAAATCATGAAGTAAAATCATTGAAAATATCACCAACTGATCAAAATAGATAATAATTCCAAATCATACCCCGACCGAAACTTCAATGCCAAGTCGTTTTAGGTTAGTTTACATTTCCCAAGAAAAAAAATTCTGGATGACTTTATGATCACTTTCTGATCAGTAGAGCCTGATCCCTTTGTGATAAGGTTTTTGAGACTTTTGTGATCACGTTGTGATCATTTTGTGATCATTTAATGATCTTTTAATGATCCGCTGAATATTCGACACATTGACCTGATCATTCAGTGATTACAAAATGATCACAAAACGAACCCATCATGATCACAAAAGTCTCAAAACCCTTATCACAAAGGGATCACGTTCTACCTGTCAGAAAGGGATCATAAAGTGATCCAGAATTTTTTTTCTCGAGGAGCAATTCTTCTCATAATTTTTTCACAATCAATCTTACATTACCTAAATATATTTCCTAATTTTCCACCTGGCTCTCCGTGTCTCATTTACTTAACGAACTAAAATGACTTAACTCCCGCCTTGAATTCGATCGAAGGGGACAAGTCGTTTAAAGACTTGTCCCCTTCGATCGGGAATGTGGCATCGACATTAACAACATACGCGTGGAAATAATTCCGCCTTACATTCTGGATTAATCAACGGGTAACGGCGAATACGCGAGACTCTTAAATCCGACACGATCTTCCCCTCATAATGTATGTTTAGTGTTCTGCCCTGTTATCTCAATTGGTGACAGTGTCGCGGTCGACTAAGAGCACGTGAGAAGCGGAAAACAATTAAGCGCAAGTGAGCGCTGGGGAGAGAATCACCTTGCATGATAATGCCGTGCCACAGAAAAGCGATACAGTAAAGGAAGAGTCTCGCACGCGAATCGGGGATGGTTCTTACTTTGCATTCCTTTGTACGCGCTCCTGGAGCTCTCCATTTAGCATTTGCCATTGTCGGCCATGCTCGTCTCCTTCATTTCGAGTCTGAACTAACACCCAAGGTTTTAATGCACTTGTCTACTTGGAATGCGCTCGTCAAGACACACACGTTTCCTGTCGAACGAGCGGCCAAGAGTTGGGGTCGCGCGCGCAGAAGTGGATCACCGAGGACGGGAACCGAGATAAGAGCCGAGAGCCACAATTAAGACAGAGAGGAGGAGGCGGCGCAAGGAGGTCGGCGCAAGAAAATGAAGCCGTAATCAGATGAAATGCAGTTTTCAGCGTCGAGTGATACGAGCGTTTCGTCGCTGAAACGGGAACAGACGTTGTAATCTCGCGCCCCATTATTCTGAGATGAAGAGCAAAGGCGGTTTCCCGCGGATCGCGCACCATCTTTTTAGTCCGATATCTGGCTGGCACTTCCGTTCGGCATTGTTGCTAGGCACACTCATTCGCCATTAAGCGAGGCTGCGACATCTACTTTTCGCATCGCGGCATCTGGAGGTCCCATTTTCGGAAATGATATAACGAGTTGGTGATAGGTGCATTGATAAAAATTCCAGTAACTCTAGATGTAGTACATTTTACTTGTCGTTCTGCGAAGATTTACTATATCATGTTAGAATAGTCACGATGGATAGTCATGATCAGTATGTACTTTGGTAAAATTTACTGGAATTTTAGTAATTTGTGATCGCACTTTTTCTCGGTGTAAGAGGTGCACTGAAGTGTACGATCTGGATGGTACAAAGTGAGGACATTTAATTAGTCATTTGGTATGAAAAGTTGCTCGACGCGATTACGAATCGCTGACATTTTTGAAACGCAATAACGGTCCGAAAGTCAGTCGGAAAGTTTGCACTTGCTAGTATTTTCGAGTTGCATCAATTTCACCGTTATTCACGTCTACGTGTGAGACAAGCTCGCTAAAACGGACAGAAAATTCAGAAAAAAGCTACTTCGGCTTTTATTAAACAATTATTCAGATGCGTCGTACAGTCTAGTACACCATTAACTGCTGTAATTGTCACTGAAACTTTTTCCGTCCGCGTATTTTTTACACGTTCGATCCTTTTAAGGGTGCAAACATGGTTAACTAATTTACCTCGTTCAGAGTCAGAAGTGTCGTCGCTTTATTTTTATACCCGCGTCCATGTTTTAGCGACGTAGCAGTGTGTAATGTTACAAATAATTGATCGACTGGGCGAATGCTCAGTAATTGACAATTTATTAACGCATGTTGCAGTTCGAATTCGACGCCGCCTGCGTCGATTTTGCGTTCTTAAATCGCAAGCACTTCGGTGCTTTGGAATAGTGCCCGGCTATCGAATGCCCTTTTGTACATGCGTGGATATTTACCGTGCCATGCAATATTTACAGCAATCTGATCAAAGTCACGTTAAGGGACAATAAAGGTCATGCAGTGTTCGCGATCCACATTGTATTCTCGATGTTTTAAAGTTGACCGGCAATGGTTAGTAAGTGTAAACGTCAGTTATACGTGAATATGTTATTTCGTAAGTTAGGTGGCGTAGTCTGATTATCAATTAGTTATTGACGGACGGAAAAGTATAACGACTCAACTTGGCATACGAAGGGTAGGTTTAAGTTTTACACCCGTGAAAGCCGTAGAACAGCGCGCTATGGACGAAGTTTTCTGCGATACTAATTAGAAACGTCGTGATAAATTATAGACGCTTTTCGCCTGATGCTAAATTTCGGAACTCGAAATTAGTGGTTTGCGGCGAATCGTTATACAGTTTTTCATGCAAGTTCCATTCACGAAATTCATCGATCAAAGGTGTTGGGATAGAGAAGTTGCAGCGTGTTTTTGAAGGGTAATAGCTATCGAACTTTGGCGACATTTTTACCTGTTCGACCTGAGTTCTGCACCAGCCGGCCTTCCGTTATGGCGTCATTAGGCGATCTATAATTGAAAACAATGTAGCATTAATGGAGTTCCCATCCGGCAAGAATTCGCAACAATTAACACGTCCGAAAGGTCGGGTGCATAAACGAGCGGCTAATTGCGCAAAGGAGTCACCTTAGACGGTGAGGGTAAATTTAACTGCGCCATTAAAAATAGGAATGAACAAAAACGCGGATACAAAAGTGTAACCCCGCGCAGTCGACAATAATCGCTCGATATTTACATTTTGTAACGCGCAACAATTTTAACCCGGTAGTTTTGCCACGAAAATAGAAAATACGACGCGCACATCGCTGACCCGACACGAAAAAAGTCGCAATGAATTGTGCCGTAATTAACGTCGCAACGACCCGGGTGAAACGACCTACGATTTTTCAACAAAGTTCTCGCGACGATTTTTTTCACTTTCCGAATCCGCCCGCGTAGTCGTCTCATTTCGACCCAGTGAATCCGGCTCAATAAGACGTCGTTTCATTCGCGACGTAACTTTTTCACGAGCCCGATTTTTCACCGCTATAATTCGCGCTCCAAGTCTTAACCGCGATATTACTCGGCTCAGAATTATTCCCCTGTTTGCTCATTTTTGTCCCGCGAAACTGCTAATGAAAGTTTCCTCATTTCTCCGGGGATTAAACTTGTCCCCGCGACTCAACGTTTAAGATGTTACGTCGCGCGATCGTTCAAACTTGATGACATCTGCTATTCGGAAACGTCGACAAGAACGGGAAACCCGGCGAAGTCATTTGTTGCGACCTTCGCATCGGCCCTTCATATTCATTAGCTCCGTTCCAAGTCGCGAGCACGAGTGGCAAGCATAAAATGCAAACGAAAGCGCGCTCCTCGGGGTAAATTAATTAAGCGATTCGGGGGTCAAAAGAAGTTGTAATTGAACGTCAGAACTTGGAAATCCGCAGGGTGCGGCGGAATCGCATTACGCGCGAGTTAAGGCGGAGTGTATCTTGAGACGGGGTGTCTTAAGCCGCGCGGTTTTCCCATTCCGGAAGTAATTGCGACGAGAACGAGTTCTCGTTCGATTCGGCAGCCGGCCTCGCAGCAGCACTCCGACGGCGAGGCCGCGACCCCGGCCGATTCGCCGGTTGACTCGTACTACTTAACGAACCCCTGGAACGCAACCGGAACTGCACCGGAGCGCCGCGCTAAGAGGCGTCCGCCGCAGAAATTCACGCGGCGGTCATTGGTCAAACACTGTTAATCATCGTCCAAAATTCCGGGAACAATGGCCGCGCGGGCTTAGCCGCTGAATGAAATGTACAACGGCCGATAAATATGACGTAGTGCATTACAGTCGTCGCGGCTAGTCGCGTTTATAAATATTTCGGCGGTCACATGTTTACAACTCTGATTACACGTGTATGTTCCTGCATACTAATAACCGCGCTCACACCGCACCCGCGTACATCATTCCTACCACAGCGCTATCGCTGCCCCGGTGTAAACATCGGCGTTAAATAATTCGGCGCATCAAATATGCATTACAACAAATGGAAGGAGCAGTTTTATAAATTTTGCAATTACTCTCCCGCCGATTACTCCACCCCCGATGACCGCACTGCGCGCACATAAAAACGCCGTCCCGTGCCGTCGCTGTGCTTACCTCTGCGATGCGTGGTTGGGGTAGCTACGTAAGTGAAACACTGGGCACTTAAACTCGGAGGTCAGTACATGGTTTCAAGGTTCTCAAGGGTAAAACAAGCACAACTGAGACGGCACACAGAAGCCGGCGGCGCACTCGGGCCAAGAGTGTGTGTGTGATTGCTGCTCACGTGATCTCGTCGCCGACACTGAATGTTGTCGCGACCATCGCACCGCGGCCGGTCTCACACTGTCATCGCGTTGATCCACGGGGACGGGGTTTCGGCGCTTACTATCGCAGACATTGGCCCTTGTTCTTGGCGCGCGCGCGACAGCAGCAGTGCCAGTGGTGCGCGGCCCAGGGTTCGGCGCTCGGGAGCTGCGGGCCGTAGGTTCGCGCGCTCGCGTGCATCGCGTACGCGCTCCCGTCTTACGTCGCGGCCTCGGCAAGACGGCGGCTCTCCCGCCGGGGCATGTGTACTCGCGACTCGCTACGCTGTGTCACCTGTGGCTGTGTCACGGTGTGAGCCGCCAGCAGTCGCAGGCTCCGCGAGCGTGTACGTGTGCACGCGCGTGCGTGCCGGAGGCTGCGGGAGGGGGCGGCGGCTCGCGCTGGGCCGGCAGCGCCGTCGCGCCGGGCGCTGCGATCGCGTTTCAAGGTGTGGTGCGCGTCTTAAGTGATCTCGCCCTGGCTGGACAGCCTAGCAGCTCCGTATGACGAGGCCGCCGCTTTACTACTGACAAACCTAAAGACCACCCTAACCTTGCAGTCGCGGCCGCTCCCACCCCCAAGCCACCCCCGACCAGAACGAGCGCGACCTAAGAGCCGCGAATGCCACCTCCACGGAGCCGGCGCAAACGCACTCTGCCTCCGAGGGTAGTCTTATCCCCTCCACAGTCTGGAGGAGCAACCACACCCCCCCACCCCCGCGCTTAGACAACCCTCCAGATTTTGCACCGCGCGCTCATCCCGCCCCGCCGCCCCCCGCCGCACCTCACGCACCCCCCAAGCGCCGTCTCCCTTTTTCTCGCCGCTCACCCCTTTGTTGCCAGCCCGTCAACCCCTTCGGGGGCTCAGCCGCTGCCGTTTCTCCTACTTGCGAGACCACCGACCACCGGGCCGCCGTCTTAAGATAAAAAACAGGAACAATCGGGGCTTAACCCACGAGACCACCGACCGACCCCCGGGGGAGCCAGTTGTCTAAGGCCAGGGGAGGGGCGGGGGATGGCAACCGGAGGTTCCTTGCCGCCCCCGTCTTGCGGTCTTCCTGGAGGCAGTTGCCTGAGTCCACCTGTCCCCGCAACCCCCTCCCCTTTCGTATTTGTACCCCCACCCCCGGACGAGCCACCCCTCCGACGCCCCTCCCGCCATGAGACTCGCTTTTTCCCGCGGCCAGTCGTTCCATCGATATATCGCTTTTATTGAAACAATCCCGATACACTTGTTGGGGTACACTTTGTTTTGCTTTCGACTTTCTCGTCATTCGCTACTGTGTCGTCAAGTTCGGCCAAGTGCACGAACCGGGCACACGCGCGACTCGCGATCTTGTCTGCGGACCCCGGCTCGGTGGCATTCAGAGGGAAATTGCAGAGGACGGTCGTTGAAAATAAGTAGGAGCCGTATTCTTGTCGAGCCAAATAAGTTCGCGGGCGCGGGCAAACTTTCGACGACATTTTTCGCGTTGCCAGGCTTTTCGAGCTGGAATTGCAAAAGTTGGTTTCGGGTGGAAGAATGGCCGGCGAAATCGCGTGTGTTTAATATAATTAGCCCTTTGGTTGCAGAGTCGGTGAAAAGGCGCGTTTTGGGCGCGCGACGTTTGCGAAAGGAATATTAGTTGGGACTCTTTTATTCGTGGATGGGTTCACCAGGGTTTTTTTCTAATTTAAAAAGGGAACGATCAAATAATTAACACACAGATTGCGAGCTGCGCTAATTCTCTTTGAGGAGAAGTATTTACGAAAATCAGGCAATTCGATTATCCGGATATCCACGAAAGCCCGCTTATAATCGGGCTGCGTCAAAGATTCTTCCGACCTATTTCGCGTATTAAATTCGAAAACATTCCACGAAGCCCAGTTTTCTTATCTTAGGTATTTTAACACTGTCAACGTATAATTGGCGCCCGCTTGAAAAATTGGGAAACACAATAAACTTCTAAAGGTTAATAATATTTTTCCATCTCAAATATTTTTATGCGGTTTATTAAATATTTGGATTTGGACTTAAAACTCGGTTAGTTAGTCATATCAACAGCATGGATATGTGAACAAGAACAAAATAGTTGTATTTCAACAAATAATTACCCTCCTTTCATTTGTGAGTAATTATAAATCAGGTATTCCCGAAGAAAAGAGAACATCAGCTGTCAGTTTTGGTTTATACAGTTTAACTATTTAATAAAAATTGTAATCAAATGGTATGAAAATAAAGTTAGTCAACAGCCTCTGATAATTTCAATATGTTCTATATTTATAAAGAAAGGAACTCATGTTAAATTCAAATATCTATTATTTGGCAATTTCTTGCAACTGCTACATTACTTCTGAAATAATATTGATCATTTTTGGAAAACGTTTAATAATAAAATTTATATGACATTGTGACGTATGTATATGGGTAGTAATATAGTATTTATCATAAGACTAAAAATGAATTCAAATCAATTTTACATAAACCGCATTACATACAACAGGTTTCAGAGTTAATCAAAGAAATAATCGAAAATGTTAATAGTCGATCCGTGAATAACTGCTAGATTGTGAAATATCAAAATCAGTTAATCGAAGTAGAATTAAAAAATGTGTTCGTATTGTATTCTTGAAATAATATTGATACCTTAAATTAACATTATTTTACATATATGATCTTATTTTAAATATATTATCGATAAAAAAAATTGACATGGATTAAAACTCATTACTGAAAATAACATTTTTAAACAACAGTTCAAAAAATAAAAACTGCAAAATAATCAACGATCCTTAATTTAAGAAAAATACATATCTTGAATTTCATTTCACTGATCGTCACGCAGCGTAGTTAATCAAAATCTCAAAAATCATAACAAATAATTAAAAGTAGGCATTAATAATTGAGATTTAATTTTCAAATTTGTGAACAAATAATCGAAAAGGAATGATTGAACTCGTTTGCAGAACGCTCCATGTTCACTTTCGCCGAGCAGAATTTTTGAACCAGCTTGGTGCGTAAATATATAGATGGCGCCAGTGGGAGGTTAAAACACTGTGTGCAGTTTAAAACGAAGTAATGCTGATACAAAATAAATCCACCAAATATTCTTTCACGCATTTTTTGATTCGAAATCTCTGCTATTGACATATTTGTTAAACAAAAAATTGTATTAAATAAATTAGTTAAAAATCCGATTTTTTAGATAAAAACTTACTGCAAAAAGTTGGCATTATTATTATGCAAATATATAAACTCGCAGCAGCATTTGATTGCACCTTGAATCAATTTTACTTGATTAATGACAATAAAAACTCAATGTAGCAGCAGCACACAAGCTTGAGCAATCGTTCGATTTATAGTGCGTCTTATCACTCACCATACAACGGTTATTGTTTCTGTATTGAGAAAAAAATAACTTTGTTTTTATAAAAAAATACAAACTTAAAATCATTGCAAACTCGTATGCAAATGTGCGGTTAAACAGGTATAACAGCGGGTATATTTATCTGTTCATACATCTCTTATAATTCAAACTGTAATTGCGATAATGCCGAGTGCCAATTAACCTTTACGTTCGATTACGATTTGACATTTCACGCCGTTCGAAAGTTTCCAATTCGATTTCTTCTTTTCAGTCGACCGAACGCATTTGTGTCAATGGCTTTTACGTTGCACTTTTTCGGACAATAATTCGCAGCCCGAAAATGATTAACGTTATAATTTGCAGACAACCAATTCGTATCGCCTCGTTTTATCGATTACGGCAAGGTCATGATCATGTGCGAACATTTTGTCGGAGTAATTACGAACGATCGGGAAAATGATCCCAACTTTCCTTGTTGATAAATAATATTCGCAATGATAATTAATTTTCATCAGACTCCAGGTTATTGTTCGAAACAATGCCACGACGATATGTTTTTTGAATTATCGGTAAAAAAGTCCGTCATTATCATTTGCAGAAATGGGTAAGATATTAATTTTTGTATTACAGCATTTGATTAAACTTGTATTTTTACAATGGCTGCAGAAGTATTGAAATTTTAGAGATTTGCTTCTACGATATATTGACAATTGTAACTTTTTTAGAACTGAAAATAAGGTAAAGGTAAATAAATTCTGAGATCATTAAAAAATTGCGTTAATTCATTTACTCTGATGTAAGAAAATAATTGCATCGATCTTCATCTAGTAATTTTTTATGTTCTTTACAATTTTGTATTGTGTTCTCGACTGGAACGGTTGTTTTGAAATTGTGAATGGAAGCTGATTCAACAGAGAGGGGATTTTTGCGCGAGTTGCAAGGGCACGGGAATTTTCGGAATGAAATCAAGTCGATAATTTCTCGTGTCGGAGTCATTTGGTCAATGAATGAACGCTGATGCATTATAATGAATTTTCGAAAAATGTTAATCGCGAAACAAAATACTTCTGATGTGCGAACGTGAATCGAAATTTTCGGCAAATTAACCGCATCGTCAATTAAACCTCGAATATTTTCATGCGGTTCATGACTAATTGGTAGATCGCATATATTAATGTCACTTTAAATGAAGCTGTAAATTGTGCTTATGTAGATAATTTTGTATTTGAAAAAGGTGTTAATTTTTAATTGATGACTAGCAATTACCAATTGTTTCAATTAATATAAATATTAAAAAAATTTTTCTCATTGACTAAGTGTCTGCGAGACATTAATTGTTTGCCATGGTTTCGTTCACAAAACGATAATTTTGGTAAATATCTTGTTTGCTGTATCGTTAATTGATAAACAACGAAAAATTGTTTATCAGAAGTAATAATATAAATAATATTTCAACCATTTACGACTTGTAAAATGCTTTGCAATAATGATTTTATCATTTCTTTTAACCAAACTGACTCTAAAAAGACAGTTTATACTGAAGGTCGTTTTAATTCATAATGTGATTACAAAAATATTATTAAAACATATGTAATAACTGTAAATACTTTTAATGAAACTGAGATATTCTATTTTTGCAAGATAAAAGATTCGACACCAATATCGAAAATATATATATTTCGACGTATTATTAAATTTTGCACAAGTTTGTAATTAAATATTGACCCATTTTTGTTGAAGTCATTTTAAATTTATATAATAAGAATATCTGCGCTGAAAATCATTATCAATGTTATTCTGTAGTGTGTACTAGATACCACCCAATTTTCACTAATATTACGAATGCAATGCAGATTATATATTTGCGTACATCATTCGCACGCAAATATATTATATCTGCGTTGAACAAAGTATCAATAAACAATAAAAAGAATGTAATCCAAGCTTTATTAATTCCAAAAATGTACATTTCTAAAGCAAGCTCTTTCCGCAGTTTTACAATTTAATATTATTTTTTACATCTGAACGTTTACAAAAAAGTTCAGATTTTGCTCAAGGTTTATAAACAAATTGATTCGTTTGTTCCTTCATTACCAAGAAATTTAGCCATGAAATAAAACATAGTTGGAACATAATGAAATGAATAAATTCAGTTAATACTTTTATAATGAATAACGAAATATGTAAAATAATTCATGCAATGAACAATTAATTATCAATGGTGTAAATAAAAATATTAAAATTATTATATGTTTAAACATTATTTAATTATGATAATTTCGACCTGCTGGATATTTCAATGAGCGGGTTATTATATGTAAGTTTAATTTTATTGTTTTATTCTAATATGTTTGATGTTTTCACTATTCGATGATATATTAATAATCTTCCATACACAAAGCCTATCAATTGGTTTACTTTTTGTAAATTAAGTAATAATCAAATTTTCGAAATAACAGCGCAATATTGAATCAATAACTGTCTCTAAAAAATTCAAATTCATAGAAGTTATAAAAGAGGAGGATACAATTATACGTTTAAATTGAACATTTCTTTCCCTGGTATCGCATTTGCAGGCATACAAACGGTAAGTATAGAAAATAATAGAACACTATATGATAAGAATTTAATTAAGACATTTTCGTTATTGATTACATTTTTTCTTAAAAAATGATGAAAATAATGACGCAAATTGTGTTTAAACTTTACCATACGCAAAATCACCTTTCATTCAAAATTTACTCCCAGTAATATTCAGAAATACTAGTACATACTGCCAGAACGTCTAGATTTGTTTAATGGCGAAGTATTTATTTATTTTAAAATACATCCCATAAATTCGGTGGTAAAATACAAACAGAAATATAAAATAACTCAAAACGAAAAAACTGAACTGCATGTAATTATCCTATGATGTCAGATGCGTGGAATAAATAAAGGTGCAATGTGTAAATTAATTACTAACAGTTTCCTAGTTAAATATGCTAACTACGCGTAATTCTATCGGTATATTTGACTTTAAAATTGGTTTGTACAATACTTGTATACATTTACATAATAATGCCGCAATACTCTTTTTACAACAATTTAACAAACAAATATTTACAGCGTAATAATAATCACTTAAAATACAGTAGCTTGAAACGTCCATCATGTTAATTTATAGATTTTTGGACACCACAGTGTAGAAGAACAAAATGCCTGACATATATAATTTCAAAGTTCCACGCAAAAGTGAAGAAAAATTTCCAGACATTTCAAAATTAAGCGTCGTAAAATAATTAAACGAACTGAAACTGTTGAATTAGTATCTATAACTCAATTAAGAAAATAAATGGAGAAAAATTGTAATTGCAGTATTCATAGATTTATCGCCGCATCATTATATTAAACTCCACAATTTAAATAATTTGCCCGATTATTAAAAGATTTAAATATTTTGAAAGTAATACATGTATAATATACTCAATAATTATCAGTTCGCGATATGCTCCACACTACTTAATATTCGGTAATTTAAATATTATATGCTATTAACTTTGCAGCATCCAAATCGCGGTAATTTGCAATGCTCAAAATCTGCATTATTTTTCAACTCGCGGCGTCTCGATTCGCTCATCATAAACCCCTGCAAGTTGCTTAAATGCCGACCTTTCTTCAGAAACGTCGGCTGCAACACCTATTACATTATTACAAGTCATCCGCTGTAATTCGATTTCGCGGAGGGCAAACGTTTGATAGTGCTCCGCGCTCACTATTACCTTAAGCACACATTACAAATTTGGTTCGATCGGCGATCAAACCCAGCTTGCAATGCGATCCATCGCCCACCCGTCAATTCATAACTACGGCAGCCGAAAGTGCTTATCCCAAACCAGTACTTGACCGCCCTAAGCAATATCGCGAAATCTTTCTCTTCTTTCGAGGGAGCCCCGAACCCTTTCGTCCGAACCTCCGCAATGCCTCGCGACGATTAAAAAAATCGCTCTGTTTCCGACAAAACAAGTCGCGGAACCGACTAATCCCTTGCGCCAACCGATACCCGGATCAATGTCCCTTATTTACAAATACAAGACATCCTTTCGAACTGCTATCGTAAATCGCGTCAGATCGACCGCGAAATGTCGCAGCAAATTATTTTACACCAATCGATTAACTATTCTTCTGGATGCACGCAAACACACCGAGGCCCCCTCCACGGTGTATCGCCCGATGCCCCCTTCCACCTCACGCCCACACATCCGGTCAAATACTTTTCCGGTGCCCCGCCGCCGCGGCTGCTTATTGCACAAATCGTTCGATTATTAGCTGCTTATGCAGTGGCACCGCCGCGATTTTTGCCGTCGCTATTGTTCCGGCGCTCTTTTGCGGACTTGACTTGCCGCCCAGACCGGTCAAGCCCGTTTCCCAGCAGGAGCCAACCCCTACGATCCGCGGGCCCCATTGTCGTCTCACAATCGTCCGCCCGGACTTATTGTCCACCACAACAACGCGAAAGACCCACCAAGGAACTCGTCGATCTGTTGATATACCCGAAGATCCCGTTCGACTTGAGGTTTGACAAGAAAAAATTGAAAATTGTCAGTGGTCAGTCCCGTCAGGTCATCCGCACTGGGAAAAATGATCACTCAACATGAAAGTATGTTCAACTAACACATCTTTCATGTGCACCGAACTTTCTTAATGCCACCCGTTCCTCACTCGGAGAAAACCTTCATTGGTAGGTTAGCCTAATAGCTGTCAGAATTCCTTAACGTGGAAGCAATCTCTGTCCAACGGACTTCGGCCGAGATCGCGATCATTGCCTTCTCTCATTTTTCCAGTGCGGGTCGTCACAGCGTAGTCGAGCACTGCGGACCGATAGACTTAGCGCCACTTTACCGGTCAAACTCCACTCCGGGTCACTACTCGGAGAACCAGCACTCACCGCGACAGGTCGGTCTGTCACTTCGTCACTGAGACCATCGGAGACCATAGGGTCTTCTGCACCAGCACCGGATCGGCACCGGTGTTTAAATCAAAGAATCGTGCTGCACTCACCTTAGTTTGACACCTCCAAGATGATAGATCCGATAAGGGTCCGCGAGAAGCCGGCTGGTAATCCGCGCACTAATTTTCCCGCGTGATCGACAATTACTACAGTGTTCCGCCTACTGTCATTTGAACGACACTTGTGCGCCCCGCGGTGCGTCTCGCGCGAACTTACGGGCTTACGGGTGCAACTGACGAAAGGCGGCCGGTCGCGTAGGCGGAGAAGATCGCGGATGCTGTAGTAAGCTAGACCACGCGCCAGCCAGCCAGCCAGCCTGCCAGGCAACCAGCCGTCAGCCGGCGATCTCTCTTCCGCCCATATGGTGGCGCCACCGTGCTCGCCTGCTCGCAAGCTCGCGAGGAGCAAGAGCGGCTACGGCTGAACGAGGAGGAGAGCAGGTCGTAGGAGTACAAAAGACAAGGACGAAGCTTGCGAGATAACGCAAGCTCCGGGGTGGAAAGACGGCGGCAGCGGCGCCGGCGGTGGCGGCGGCGGCGGACGTCCTAGGGTGGAGGGGCAGCGCTCGGCTCGGGACGACCGGGGAGAGGGTAACGGCGAAGCGACGAGGCCGCCAGAGAGAAAAGCCCGGCGAGCGCCGAGCGCCCGAAAAAGACAACGAGAGGCGAAAGCTCGCGAGCGAGCCGAGGCTGGCCGAGCCGCGCCGAGCGCTAGCGTGGAAGGAGCAAGAAGGAGATTGCCGAGCGGATGCACGCCGTTAGGGCGAAAGCGAAGAGAAGCCAAGCAGTTGGAAGCTTGAAAAGGGAGAAAGCCGCCGCCGCCACCGCCGACGTCGGGTCCATCCCCTCCGAAAGGGGATGAGGATGACCAGATAGGACGACTGGCCAGCAAGACAGAGACGAGAGGCCCGGAATACGGACCTAGGGAACGGCTCTACTTCGAAGCGACGCTTACTTCTCCGCTATGCACGACCGTATTTGCATCCTGGCCGGAGAGCTTGCGATAGCTCGACGACCATCACGGATGATGCCTTTTCAGATAGTTGGAGGATTCCAAGTAGAAGGAAAATTTTTGTTGTTTTTTGTATATGGGGATATATGCGGGGTGGGACAGGAACAAATATCCCAGTACTGGCCCGACGCTGGCACGTTATGACTCTGACATGATGCTATCATTCCAATACTTTCCCAGTACTAACAACTCTGGCACTCTGACGTGGCGTTATCATTCCAGTACTGGCTCAGCATTGGCAATTTCCCACTGGGTATGATAGGTACCGTGGGAAAGGAACAAATATCCCAGTACTGGCCCGACTCTGGCATGCTAGTATTCTGGCGTGAAGATATTATCCAATATTGGCCTAGTAGTGGTAACTCTGACCCTTCGGCATGGCGATATCATTCCACTACTGGCTCAGCACTGGCAGTTTGGTACTCTTGCAATTTCCTACTGGGAATATATCTTATTCTATATCACCCTCCTTGGAAACCCACTTGCATAAGTACTGACCAAGGCTAAGCGTTTACTGGTGTGGGAGCAGGACTACAGTTTAGACACATTTATTTGGCTAGGGATAACAATATCACCGTTAGACGGGAATACCATTCCAACTGGTCTGTTTCGAAAAGGTAGAGCGTATCACAATTATGGGGGAGTTCAATTGTGATCGACGAAAAATTGGCGTTCCCGCTCGATGACGGCAGAAAGACGCCGCAGAATCAACGTTACGGTGAATGAATGCTTCACAAACAAACCGATAGGACTCGAAAAAGGGTTGACGCCGCGGGTCTATATTCGATCCGTTTACTCCTGGATCGCTAATGTACTATAGGTGTTCGATGTGAAAACTTTCGGGCGTTCAGGATGCACTGCGATGGGCCGCATTGAGATTTCGCGTTGGAAAAAAAATTATTCCGGATTGAAAAATCGCGCGCAACATTGGCCGGGAAAAGTGGTGAATGCGCGTGCAAGCTATATTGTTGTTACGGCGTTTAAGGCAGACAATGAATGTTTATGACATGTAATTAATAGCATATGCTTTTTTCGCGCAATTTTCCCGGCAGACAATCATTTTCCGTGAGCAATTCGGCGCACTGTTTGAACCAGGACATATGAGCGAGCAGAAGGAAACCGAATCAATCGACATTTCGACACTCTTTAGCACTCGCTGGCGATACGCGAAAATGTATTTAACCCTTTTTCCGAAGAGTCCTCCCGATAAATGGAGCGCTCGACCGAAAATTCAAATTTTCGTGCGTCCCGGTGCGAGCGATGACGCCTTGTTCCTTTCCGGGGAACCAGTGCCCGCTCATCGGGGATTCCGTTCCTCCGCGTGTTTCGCAGAAATGAAATCGATGACTGCACCGCGCGGAAGCTCCCGCCAGGCGGAAGGATCGCGTACCCTCAAAAAACATGACGTACTAGATAGGTCATCATGCCGCGGTTGTTATGTCAGAGATATGTAAATTATTTTTAATGTTATCAAACTTCAAGTTTATTATGATTATAAATTTGTGACATTAATTATAGAATATGCTTTGTCGCGCAAAATGGAAAAAGTTGCTGCGCATCTACAAAATGAGCCTCGATAATTACTCACTTCCAGTTCTGTTCCTCACAAAGTCCGAGTTAACGAGTTGCATATCAAACGAACAAAGTGGGAGAGTGTATTCCGACCATGCGCTAAAATTGAGGAGAGAATGCGAGAGTGAAGCGAGACGGGCGGAACGTCGTCTCGTTTAGTCGAACGAGGACAGTCCAGTCCGATGCGAATGTATTGGGAATGAAAGCAAAGGACCGGCTGAGTTTGTAGTAGTGAGAGAGCAAGAGAGACGCATATGCGGCGCGAGAGAGAAGGAGGGGATGAATGGACAGAGAGAGAAAGAGAGAAAGTGAGAGGGAGAGAGAATGCGAGAGGGAGAACGAGGGAGACGCCGGGCATCGATGTTAATGTCCTAAAGAAAAATTACTGGACGCTCAGTAGGGTTGGTCTGCGAATGTTAAGGGACCGAGAAATGTTTGTATTAGTGAAGGGATCGCTGGACAGTGGTGTCCTCTGGCTTTGGCGGCCAACGTCTGAACTAGGAAAGACGGGGTCACGTATATTTTGCAGATAAGGAACGTATTAATTACAAAATGTTTGCTCAAACAATATCCGTTTATTTTAACGCCGGCGGTGTATTCGCTTTTTCAGACGGAGAATGTTTACCACCGTCGATTCCGGTTTTTGAGAGCTTTATTTTGATGGCGCTAACGAAGTTTGCGATCAAGTTATAGATGTACTTTCATCCTACGGAAAAAGAAAGGAATTGCGATTTAAGGGCATCCTATATTCGCGAAATGAATTCGTACTTTGATTGGTGACAGTGGGATTTTGATCGCCTGTTCTTTGACAATGATTGGTCTTCATCGTAATGTGAGATACCAGAATTCCGATACCAGAATAACGAAGGGAAGTTGTTGCATTACAATGATTGGAAAAATATTTATGCGAGCATTTGTGTACAATTATTCTTATTAGAGATATACATTTTTAGTTCTGTTGGTTTTATTCTGGTGATTCTACAAACATGAGATACAGAACTTGTTATACTGGGGGAAAAAAAATGTTGTCTTAAACGCACTTGCACATGTTGATATTACCTTGGCAATGATGAATATACTTACATTTCTTCAGCATCTGAAAATTGCGGTCGCTGGTACAACAATTGAGATATTACAAAATTCAGGATGTTTACGTTAAACGAAAGTAATTATATTTCGTTCCAATGCGATGTTTTATCTATAATTCTGAAATTACCGGATTAATGTTAATAATTTTGCATAAATTACTATGTTGTTTTGTAAACTTAATAAACAGTACTATGGAAGGATATTTTGCGAAATTTTATTCCTGATTAAGATCCTATTACTGTTATGTGCTAGCTCTATTACAATGTATAAACATTATATGGTATCATGAATTGATTCTGTAAACAATATTAGCTACATTACGTATGTTGTGTTACGTATATAAACATAATGAAACGAAATTTAATCAACATTTTAAAAAAGATAACAAAAACCACAAACAAGAAATTAGTTTAATTTATCGAATGGTTATATAACAACGAACTACCACGTTTTTGTTTGTTTGGCGTCCACGCAAATCTATTGATATAAGTAAAAATTAACTTCCGGAAAAATATGCATGAAAAGAATGGATCCAAGGACAAATCACACGTTTTTGTCCTCCAAAGTGCCATATTAATTCAAAATACAATTCAATAGTATTGTGATGTAAAACATATTTGGCGTTTAACTCCATAGTTAAACTATGGAGCTAACATCATTTTTTCCAATGTGTTTCGGAAATATTTTTTTAGAACATCGTGCGTCATGACAAATTATTTTAAGTTTCAAAAAGATTTTTCGCTGCTTTTTTACTACTTCTTCATTATCGCAATCATGTTTGATCACCATGTTTTGTACACTTGGTGCAATCGGTCGAATTAGTTTGAATCTTTTTACGTAACACCTCAAGAATTGACGACATGTTATAACCATCTTCGCCTGTCTTTTACTCTCTAATTCCAACGAAATTGACGTTTCTGATCTTACGGCGAATGTGGTTTGATCAAATTCGTTAATCTGTAGGGCAGAGCACTCGTGTCAGCACTATATGGTACGATAGCCGCCGATTGGAAATTCGAAATGCGTAATTGTCCGAAGCCCGGGATACAGTAGAGTCTTTCATATTGGCGCGACAGATTAAAAAGCAACAAGTGACCTTAAAAAGTGTGGGGTTAAAAATAACGACGGCTGATCGAGAACTCTGCGCGCCATTGCCGCGCGACTATATGGGATGAGGTGATAAGCAACCTTCGGGTCGAAGTAAAACAGTATTGATATTGAAGCTCGAAATGCCTCAATTGAGTAGAACAGGTAACGATTTCCTGGTACCAAACAGACGTCTGTCTAAGGTCTTAATTTGATTGCTTGATTTTCAGTACTTATGGACTTATTGGGGATTATAAAGGCAGTACTTTTTACTTTTTTATTCAGATTATTTGGTTGAGACATTCCATGCTTCATTGGAGGTAAAATAATTGAAATCATTTTTGTTCAGGCTTTATAAGTATCGGTATTGTAGATATGGTCGATGATTCTCAGGAACTTTTTACGAAGTGTATTGTAATTTCATAAAAAAGTTACAAGCAGAAGAATGTCTCTACAAATATATTTTCACTCACAGACATAGACTGTAGTTTTAACAGTCTATTTCTTTGGATGTAATAGGTATCGTCTTAAATATATGAAAATAATACAGAACTGATTGCCCAATTCCGTACAAATTGTGTAAAACAGGGTCCCGTATCTTAAGAGCGCGATATGTCTTGATAAGACATTTTTTTATTTGTATTAGTTTAATACAAAAACATTTGCCGTGCCACAACTTAGCGTGAGTACAACACAAATTTGTTGTACAAATTTATGTTATTTTAACGAGAACGAGATTTGTTCACTTTTTTATTTCCTTCTAACAAGAAAGATTTACAATCTATGTTTTATTGAATCTGTAAACTAGTTTTCGATGTAGAGAAAATCGTAGCTTACAAAATACGGCAAAATATTTTGCAAAAAATATGCTTATGAGCTTTAAGGCATTCTCCCATAAACGCAGAATCTTGCTCTGGTTTGTTTATTGCGAACTATTAAATAATCATTTTTACAAAGAAAGTTCCTAACTCCGTTGCAACTGACTTTCGGCATCACCTTAATTGTTGACCGAAAATTTCCAATCGAAATAATTATAAACAGTGATTTATTGAACACAATAAATTTGTAAGTGCATTTCGTCAATTGTTTTCAGTTTTTTCATATTTATTGCAATTTTATTGTTTTGAAATTGCTCTTTTTAGTCATTTATTGCTAATTGTTACCAGGGCGGGCGTTCTTAAATGACACTCAGACCGCTATAGTTTTTGCGTATTTGACATTAACTTTTACAGTTCAGTAGATGCACACGTGACATTATTCCTCAACTTCTGTACATCATTCCCACCAATATCGAAAACTTAATTTTCTTACCTGATTTTCCTATATAGCAAGCGTTGCGAGACTGACACTTATTTTTGGAGAAAAACACGTGTCATTGTACAAAAAATAATTTTATTTTTTGGAATCTAATGAATTATTATCATACCTTTACTTTAAATATATAAAAATTCAATGAAAGTAAATACAAATCTTGAGAGGTGATAATTTTGACACTCTGTACATTTTATTACAAATACTTAGCCGAAATATACATTAGACATACATTACCTTAATTTGAAATGAAGTATGAATCTTATTTACTGAGAATTGGTCCATACACGCATAAAAATCTTCAAGGTATGTCGAAAAGACTGTAGTTTTGTGAAAATCCGTTTATCTTAATACAAGTTAATTTTATGTTGAAAGGATTTATTTTAAACTGAATAGGTAGTAGTTTTGAATAAAAACTATTCCTTTTGTTATGA
>JABFPB010001292.1:0-26310 GCA_022817645.1 Ceratoteleas bidentatus | reverse complement strand
TGCCTCATATTGTTCTTCATTTTGATTGGTTAACTTTCACACCCCGCGGAGTGAAAATCAACACCGAACTCCAATTCCACACCCGATTTTTTACAGTGTAATAACTGAATCAACTTTTTTCAGTAGACCAAAAATGTCCGACGAGTCTAGCGCCATCTCCGAGGTGGTGGATCTCGCTAAGCTGCTACGACAAAATGGCGACAAGGTGCTGAACGCCACCTGCAAATTGTCGCTCTCAACGATGTTGTTGCACCACCTGAATGACGCGTTCAGCCTCGTTGTGTCTGACTCTGAGAACGACCTCGAGACCTCGTTCCAGGTGTGCAACAGCTCCAAGAACGACATTTACCGGGACTACAAGTTCCTGCACGACTTTGTGCAGAAGACTGTCGGGCTGAAGGTGACGCACAACCCGAGTCACCCAGTGCTCCACATCGACATCTCCAAGTTCCGGCACTTGAGGTACCTCGAGCTGCAGAAGGTCTGCATCGAGTACCTCAAGGGCCTGCAGGGCATAAGAGGTCAGCTGGAGTGCGTCGTGTGCACTGGGGGCAAGGGAATCGGCAACCTCGAATGCTTGCTGGGTAATTTGCTTTGCAGTTTCTGCATTTTTAGTCCCAAACCAGATTCCTTGACATTCCGGATATCACCTTCAGGGATTGTTTCCAAGGTTGGATCCCTTCAGAAATGGAAATCCTTCTCAGTTTAGAGTTAGGATTTCTGCACTATCTATAAATTTTCATCGATATTCCATCTTAGTTGATAAATTTGCTTCTTCTCATGCTTGAAGAAAACCAAAGTCAAATTTGCTAGCAAGAGAAGTAGATGTCAGGCCAAAGTTGGAAAGTCCTGATATTTGTAACCAACAATTTCTGAAAGTACACATTCTTTAACTTACTATTCCACCATACTAGAATCCAACATCACTTTGTTTTTAATTTCACCAGCGAAATGTGGCGGCGATGCTGGGATTAGCTTTGTCTGGAGCTCTCTCTTGAAGCTCTGTCTATGCTACAACAATCTGACTCAACTGGACACCTCCCTCGAACTGGCACCCTGGCTCCAGATGTTGGATTTGAGTCATAACTTGATCACAAAAGCAGATGAACTCGCGTGTCTTCCACATGTCAAGTATATGAATATAGGCTACAACAAGCTGGAATCTATACCGAAGTTCCATAAAGCGAGCAGCCAAACATTGCAGAAGCTCGTTTTGAAAAATAACTATATCGACAATCTTACTGGTACTATTTCAGACAAGTTTACAAAATTTTAGAGGCACCTAAGACAATTTAAAACGTTGTACTGTGCAACTATGTTGAGGACTTAACAAAACTTAATGCTTGGAACTAACTTCTAGGTTTACAAGGTCTGGAAAATCTCAGGGAACTGGACTTATCCTACAACTGTCTGATGGACCACTGCGTTTTGTGGCCTTTAGAGGTCATGTCTTCTCTTAGTTGGTTGTCTCTGGAAGGCAATCCTTTGGCATATCATCCCTATCATCGACTTTTCTCTGTCAGACACTTGCATCCGTCTATTGGCAACACAAAAGTAAACAGAGTTTGAATCATATCCGCTTGATAATAACCACGATTTCATTATAGTATTTCTCTCAAGTTTATGAGAAATTTCGATGTGGAGATAGGTCCCACATCGAAAAGTCCTTAGTTACATAAAAAGTCCTGCCATTAATTGGAAACAAAAGATATTCAAAATTGTATTTCACAGAAAAATTGCAGAAAGTTTTTTGTTTAATAAAAAAATCAACTTTCCATTAAATAATGAAATTATTGTTATGAAAATTGTTTCCCTAGTACTTCAGTCTATTATCTACAAGTGTACCGAATTTCATTATTTTACACTGGCAATTCTAGAATTATGATTTTGTCAACAAAAACAATATAAACTTTAATTTGTTCATAACTTTTATAAACGATTATATTTGAAAAAATAATTCTTGTTCCTTACATCCTATACCCAGAAACTAAAAATAATGTTAACTTTTTGTTTCATTTATGTTGGTGAAACAGGGGGCACTTCATTTCAAGCCCCATCCTGGCTAATTACGATATAATAATGAAAAAAATCAAAGGAATGTCTAATTTAAATGAATCTACTTTACAGTTTATTTTGGACCAACAACCACTCTCCAAAAGCGAGAGACGACTGGTGTCTGAAAACCGAATTTTCACCATGAGATCCGTGAGATCAACCTCGAAAAATATTTCTCTAAGCATTCGGTGTCCCAGTAATTCGGATTTCGCTACTCGTTCTCTCAACTCTGGCAGTTATCTTGACGAGTCTGCAAAAAATCAAATGATGGAATCCATCAGGAGTGTCGAGGAATTTCCCGAAAAAGCAAAGAAGAGGAATTTGAAAGAAGCCGTCATCAGTGACTTCGACAATAATCACGAGGAGGAATTTATGTCCAGATCCGTCAATTTAACATCTTCTTACAAAGGCACGATAACACTAATTAATTGTCAGATTTGCCTTTCCATTAATTCAGTTAATTAAATAACAAATAGGTCCGATTAAACTGAAATTGTATTAATGAAAAAATAACGTTTGCAGCGACATCTGACGATCATCTAGAAACCAAACGGCAAATTTTGGCTCTGCGAGAAAAGTTTGGGGAGAATAACTGGTTGAGTAGTCAGGCTGGGACTTTTGTGCAAAATATAATGGGTCTTCCATCTATTTCGAAAGTATTGACGTCGTCATCGTTCGCCGATAATATTAGCACGACGATAACTGCTGAGGTACATTCAACGAACAATGAAACGAACGAAACTAACAAGTTGGAAGAAAATCTAACTGAAGGAAGAAATGAGATGAGCGATAGTCTAGTCGAGAAGGACAGTTTTAACGAGAGTGTCGAGACCGTTCCTCTAACTCCGGAACCTGTATATGATCCGGATGAAGGTGATTTTGTTTGATAACTTTGTCGCGGCGCAATTATCGAAAAAACAGCTTTTTCCCTTTTTAATATGTCAAAAACGAGAATTTTCAAAAACTGGGTTTCCTTTTTAGAGAAGGGGAATTTGTATTTGGTGCAGATAAGGAAAACGAAGGACAGCAGCGAGGACATCTATCTTATTTTAACAAACGAGTAAGAGTGGAGAAATTATTTCGTTGGATTCATTCCAGTTTTTAAACCAAATTAACATTTGTAATATTTGTTCAACTTTTTAGCGACATAACCGAAAGAGATCCTATAACGGGTAAAGTGAAATGCAAATGGGCCACAAATTCAGTTTTATCTTGTGTCATGGGTAGGGACGAATCTACCACAGTTAGCGTCAGTTTTGATACTACCAGAAGAGATAGACAAAATAGAATATACATTGCTGATTTGGAAGACGCGAAAGTAAGACTAGAGAACAAAATTTTGGTTTAATCAACTTTTTAATTTAAACAGTTGCATTATTTAATCTTTTATACAGTTGTTTTTTACAATACAGTTTATTTAATTTCACTTTTTGCACTTAGAAAATAGTTCACGCTTTGAACGAGGTGATAACAGCAAAACCAATTTTGTTGAAAGTCTTCAAATGCATGAAATGCTCAACACACTTTTCCAGGGACAGTGATGATTCTGCTGTGATAACTACATTCTCAGGTAAGCATTTTTTACATTTTGAATATCGATTAATTATATTTTTTGAAACTATTTTTAATATTTGTTAGATTAATGATCGTGGTTTTTTATTTTGCAGATACCAGACAGCCCAAGTGTCCATCTTGTCACAGTACTCTCGTGATACAAACGGATGAGCTAAACATGCCATCTGGCGATACAAGTCTAAGCGATGCGGAAAAACACGAGGATGTTTCGGATCCACCTGAGGCACAGTTGCATCATTCTGCTTCTCATTCAAGTATAGGTACAACTTTTTAAAATACTCAAATAAGATAGAAGAAATGTACATATATTTAACTTTACACCTGTTGCAACCTGTAAACTGTGCCACTTTCACAACAAGTGTGTAACATTGATAAGACTAATGATAATTATCATATCAATGATAAAAATAATGATACACGCTTATAAAACTGTAATAATAATGTGCATGTCGTACTATCCGATACTTATTAATATTTGACTAACTTGGCAAACTAGGCATTTTTGAAAAGTAGACATAGGTACTAAGGAAAATTGCTTTTATATTTTACAATTGTGCTAGAAAACTTCATTGCAATTAATCTACTCTAATTTCTAAGGAGAAAAATTGTTCCCGGTGACAAAATCCTTGTAAAAAAATCCGGTTTCTTATTGTCTTCAAGAGAATTGAAAACAAAAATGTTGTTGCTGCTTTTCCCATTAGAACAATCTTTTTCTCCAAATGATTTGAACATGTTGACTGCGTGCGTAACATACTAATCCCGGTACAGGTGGCACTGAGGGTGAAGCTATCATTTCCACTTCTCTGGTGTACTGCGCCAAGTCCCATCCTCAAGCTCAGAGTTGTTGTAAGCTTTTACGTCATAATCAAGTTTGGTCGCCACTCGTTTAGTTACCCACTCGCAAGTTATGAAACACGTCAGATTAACTTTAGTTCGCTGAACATATTTGTTTAACTTTCACGCTCTACATCTTGTAACACGATGTAGAACGTTATTAAGAGGAACAAATTGGAACGATTTTCAAGAGAAATATGAATGTTTCAGGTTCGGCGACAAGTCTGGACGATTCGCGGGAGTCTACGCCAGCAAATGGCCACGCTAAGAAGTACGAGAGCGACATCGAAGTCCTCAGCAATCCGAGTCAGAGCAGCATCGAAGTGCTGGACGAAGGCTCCAGGTTCGGCCGAATCTTGGCTTTACATTTACATGCCGTCTCACTGACTAATGCACTTGTGTTTGAGTTGTTGACTATGTCAACGATTGCCAGCTGCAGTGTTTAGCCCTTTTTTTGTCGATTTTCTTGTTTTCTGTATTGTTCAGTCGAATTAATAACATTGCAGTCATAACATCAAGAGACAATTACAGCTTCGTCACCCATAAAAATATGGTTCTTTTTGCCTATACCAAACTATGATATTCCATGGTTATTTTTACTTGTTATGTCTGTGAAAGACGAAGAAACCAAAGTCACATTTGAACTTGTGTGAACCGTTATCTTTTATATAATTAGTTCACTATCTTCGACATTTCTAGAGAACTTAATTATCCTGGAAATCTAACTTTCCAGGAGAGTTAAGTGATATTTTAGTTTTACAAAGTTCTGGTAGCGACAAAAGCGTTGAACCATATTTGTTCGGTCACGCCGACTAACCAGGTTGTTTCAGTGAGAATTGTACACTAATGCCCATGTCTTCATTATTCATCCAGGTCAAACCATACACCTAAACGCAAACGCTCATCCGAAGAACGGCGCGTCGCCGTAGCTCCTACTTTATTAACCATCCCTGACACAACTCCTGTTATGACTGGCCTAACAGAGAGTAGTTCCTCAGGTTATTAATTAATTATCCGATCGCCGAACCATTTTGCTCTTTGGCGACTGTCTAACGCGATTATCAAACACATCTTGCAGGTTCGCTGACTGACAGTGTTTGCACCGCTTACGAAAACAAGATCACCAAGTTGTCGGAGATCAGCGAGGTCACGGATTCCGGCTTTGATAGTGAAGGGGAAAAACTGCTAGGTGGCGTCGCGGGTGCAAACTCGTCGGTCAAACTTGCGGGTAATTGTGTAATTAAACATGGAAACATATCCAAAGAAATGTTTATTCAATTAAATTGTGAATTTCGTTGAATTATAAGCTTTTTTCAGGAGAACTGAAACAACCAAAAGGAGCAAAATCCGAGGAAGCTGCGAATCAGAGAAGGAACGTACAATATTCATACACGGATTTCAAGAGTTTGGATCACAGAATCAAACTGCACATTATTTTAAACGTCTTCGAGCAGGAGAACGAAGTTCTGATTCTTTTGCTGAGGGTGAGAAATGGTTACAAAGTTTGTATATTCGCGAGAGGGGTGATTTTAATTAGACTGTTTTTAGGCGGAAATCATGAGACCTGGCTCAAGAACAACTTTTCCAGGGATACTCATTCTGTCGACGTCGAAAGTTTATATTCTTAAAATAGATGGCAGTGAAGGGTAAGGGACTCTTGACTTTGAGAAAGACGGGTAAAAATAGCTTCAAATATCTGGTCTGACTGGGAAATGATTGCAGGGACGATCCCGAGCAGTGGCTGAAAAAGGATATGAGCTGGACCATCGATAGATTGCGTTCCTTCGCACCGCTGCCTTACAAACAGGGTGTTCTTGTAGAAATGGAGTTGCCCAGCAAGACGAGCGAAGAACCAAACAATGCTTACATATTGTGCCTTCTGCAGGACTTCCAAAGGACTTCGAATTTGTTGTTCTATTTGACTGGTAAATTTGATTTACATAAATATTAATACGGAGAATTGCATTTCCAGTCATTTTTTACCACGAATTGTTATATGCGAAAGAAGGGAGAAATTGAGTTGAAGTTGAGTTATAAAAAAATTAAATATAAGAAAAATTGTTTTTTCTGGATTCTATAGATACACCGATCCCCGCAAATTGCGAGGTCGAATGCTCCGTGCCAATACATTGCAATGATGGTATCAAGAGCATACTGCAATGTTCGAAAAATTACCGCGAGAGCGACAGTATCCGAATCCTCGCAATGCTCGAGTCGGTGACACTGGAAATCGACAGCGCATGCACCAAGTTGCCAATTTCCGCGGTGCTCGTGACCTCTTCGGCCATCATCGTCCTCTCCGACGAAATGCAGTGGTTGTTGCCCCAAAGCAAGCAGAAGCCCAAAATCATTGCCGAGCAAACGATGAGCAACTTGGTTGACGTTGTGAGTTTCACAACTAATTTTTCGCCAAATATGTTTGAAAGAGTTGTTAATAACTGATGTTTCTTCCCGAATTCAGAAATTGCAAGAAACGGTCCTTATCCTCAACTTCCTGGACAAAGAGTCGAGCGAACTCTGGACTTTGGGATTCGTCTCCGAAAATGCCGCGGAAGCAGTTGTGGACTCGATCAAGGCTCCCTGGGAGGAACTATTCTCCGCGCCGATGCGCGTCCGCGTGTAAATACGACAACAGAGGCGGGAAGCAATTTGTAAATAACAAATCCGGGGGAATCGGAGCGAACGAGTTTCGCCAATCAGCAACAGTGATCGGCGGAACAAAGTATCCGCGCACCGACTCCTTCACCCCATGTGATCACGTTTTGTAACGTTTTAGACGCAAAGTCTATGAAAGATGCAAATTCTAACTCGGCTTATGTTTTTTTCGATGTTATCTACGTTCTGTTTGCGACTTTTTACTCAGTGTTAATAAAATGCTCCAAGTTTAATGCCCGAGTGCGTTATTGATCCTTAAAATATTCCAGTAGAGTAGAAGAATTATGTGAAGAAAGCGGACTTCACACCACAATGATATGTAATCAAACATTTTTCAACCAATAAGTATAAAAAAATTTGAATTTTGAAAATTTCAAAAATTTGACAATTTTGAACAATTTGAAAATTTGGGAAAAAAATTAAAATTTTGAAAATTTTGGAACAAACATACGAATTTTTTTTATCTCATCACTCCGACCAATCGACTCGTGAATTTGACGTTATTATAGTTTCCCAAAAATCTGACTCAATTAAAATAATGACCCAATTGAGACATGTTGGTTTTAATTGATTTAAAAATAATCGATCGAGCATTCATGTCACGCGATTTCGATCATCGCGAATTGATCCGTTTTGTCTAGCGGCGCGGCGAGACGCGAGTTGGTTCCGCGCAGGCGTTCGCAATCTCGTACGCGCCTGCCTGGGCGAAGATGCACCATAGGCATGGGAGTGTCAGTAGACGTTCGTTTCGGGCAACGAATTCCTGGCATGCAGCCGCGAAATGGAATCTGCGACAAAATCGAAAATTACATATCGGATCTCGGACAGTGGTACGCGCCCGCAAATTTTCGCCTCTCATCTTGCGACTCTAATCGGACCGTCCGAGAGCCTATCAACGTTCGCGTTGTTGTTTATTGTTTTTATTTTTCATCGATGAGAAAACAGTTTTATGCAATTCGCTCAATTATAAATTAAAAACCGATTTATGAAATAACAAAAAAGTTATTTTAATTATAACGGTGTCTACCAAGATTTTTCGAGTTTTACAATACCCTTTTATATGACGGGGAATCTGAGTCGTATGAGATGTTAAATAAATTTTGACTGAAATGTTTCAGGACGGTATGGCGGTCTATCATTCTTGGCCAATTTTTGTCCATCGTTTTATGTTTCATGACACTATTAAATCACCACATCAATATATACTATCACATAAACTTGCCAACGGGTATGTATTGCTTTCTTAAACTTAATTACTCAAATTGCCAAGTTCAGTCTATTTTACTGAATATTTTTCATTGAAATAAACTATATCGTTTATTCAAATGAAACTTCCCTAACAGACACTAAACATGGAATCCACGTGGAATGTACGTAGATGAACATTCGGACAAAGATTGATCGTAGATTCAGCGTCGAATCCACGGAGTTTAGGGGATTTGTCTAATAGGGTTCAATTAAATATACTCAATTGAAATTGTTGCCTGTTTAGATTCACTTTTTTTATAATTAAACTCAACATAAAAGCGATAAATGAAAAACAAGTGATGAAAATAATTTATAATAAACTTTTCAACTTAATTACGCTGTTACAAATTGCTTGAATAGTTGTAAATTCAGATAGAAAGTTTACTTGCATCTTTATGAGATGTACTTTCTGTTCAAAGCATTGGCTTAAAAAAATTTTTTATTAAAAATAAAATCTTCCCTTGAATCAGATGAATAACAGAAAACTGATTAGTTAAAAAGAGTAGAAATGAAATTCTGCAATCATTTCTGCAGGTCAAAATTTGCCGCATTACGCGATGATGTTTCTGGTATACACACTGTGTATGTCATGTCGAGGTTCCGATCACGGTCTACTATCGGTTGTCAAAGTCCGCAAGTGGAGGTACTTGTTCCTCGCTCTGATCGACGTTGAGGCAAATGCGCTTATAACATCTTCCCATCAATTCACAAGTTTAGCCAGCATTCAGGTATTCGAATCCATTACATAATGTAATTTCTGATGTTATACACTTCCTCAGAATGTCATAACTAATTTTGAATGATTTTTTCATCATAAAAAATGGACAAAATGAAATTTTGTATTTTGACTTAAGGTGCCTAGGTTCATAAGGTCGTGTGAAATATAATAAAACAGAGGAAAAACGTTGATCATTCAGATAATCTTGGGTTTCATTTGACTCTATAGTTAGGTCTCATATGAGAATCTCTGATTGTGGAAATATATTCTGTTTCAGCTGTTGGATTGCGTCGCGATTCCTGTTGCCCTAGCACTTTCTTGCTTGGTTCTAGGAGTACGTCACCGGATGGTTCACATAGTTGGTGTGTCCATCTGCCTGATGGGTGTAGGCTGTCTAGTTTGGGCCGGCATCGAGAACGAAAAAGATCCTACGGCCAACGGTAAGCTTTGAAAAAGTTGCTGACCTCTGAATCGCAAGCCCTTTCCCTTTCGCGTGATTAAATGTTAACACGCGCAGTTTTCTACAATATATCAACTTGATTTATCAAGTAATTTTACAAATTCAAGATCTCAAATAATGAAATGTATAAAAACCTTAAAAACATCGAAAGCAAAACTTTATCATTCATGGCGGGAAGACTAATAAAGTGACGCTGACAACCTGTCGATTACTGGCACAGTTTTATTATAATTTATATTTATTTACAATCTTTATTATATCTGGATATGATTCTTTTTCATCGTACATTGTTTTTAATAACATTTACATACAATGCTAAATAGTCATGCAGCTTAGTTCATAGGCTAACAATGGCCGCTAGTCACAGATTTCAGATTAAGCTTACATTTTTTCATATTTCTTTAGATATAAAGTTTAAATTGCATTAGAAATGTTGCAAGTCAAACAAATTATTTGAAACAGTCATCACTTATATATATTTATATTCATTCAATATTCGAAAATCGCGATAACTGGTCCCTTAACGAAAACCGGTGCAACTACCTTATATCGGATAAGTTTCGCCAGGCATTGATCCCCCGCGTGAGCGCCCTCTTACGTCACTCGAGAGCATCTTGGCACAACAAAACGCTCGAGAGGACGGACCGCTCCGAGAGGGTAATCACGGGAATTTGTCTGCGAAATTCAGCGAAAAGCGAAAGGGAGAGGCACAAACGAAGGGTATAGGCAGACGTGCCTAAAGTGACCTGTTTTCGTGGCAGTTTGCGACGGAAGAAACAAGTTGCTTCGGCTCTTTCAACAGCAGACAAAGTTTTGTGTTTGCAAATGTATGAGTTTGTGTTTTTATGAGAAGAGGAAGAGAGTGTTTGAGTGGAAGTGGATGGAAGGAGAAAACTGGTAATTGCTACTTTCTCGGTTATTTGAAAAGTAGAAATGAGCTTAAAGTTTAAGAAACAATTACATTTGCTTTATATAATTGATCCCTGCTGCAGTGAGGGTAATGTGAGAAGGTACAGAAAGTTTTTGTAGCCTCGCCTCTGCGTACAATATAAGTAACTTTTTGGGTGTGTAATGCTTTCATGTATGGAGCATAACTCTTTTGTTATCTCTCGTTCCACTCTCGACACTTGCCCCAGCTGACTCCCTCAGGCAAAACGACAAACGTATCAATGCGCCGAACACGTTCCTCACCCTCCCCGAAACGTGACGAGGGCACTCGAACAAAATTTCCGCGACTTTCGAGTACTTGCTGAAACTCGATTCTGAAAAAGGATGCTGCTGAATCGATCGCGGTTCTCAACTGCACCAGACGTTCTTCATTAAATGTCGAACAGGATGCATGCGTCGACAGACGACAACGTCCTTCGTTACTGCAAATATGCGGATTCGTCTGCAACCAACTAACGGAAACGACACCTTTTGACAGAATGAGTCTGAGTCTGAAAAGTTGTTTTACGCTCATGAATGCACCTTTACTTAACATTATAGTATAAGATCTGGAACATTGTTGTTCTGATTCTCTTGAAAAGAGTTAAGAATAAACCAAATTGCTCTGGGTTAATTAATCAAACTGATGTTTTGTTTCAGGAAAGAGTCAGCTTGTTGGTGACATGCTGTGTTTGGGAGGAGCAGTTCTTTTTTCGATAATCACAGTACTGCAGGAACTGGTGGTGAAAACGGCAGACATTATTGAGTACTTAGGAATGATCGGCTTTTTTGGGACCCTTCTAAGCATTAAGCAAATGTAATTTTTCATTTGCGTTTTCGTTTTCATCTCAATTTATTTATCGCTATAAAAGATTTCGAAACTTTCGAGAACTTTTCGAGTCTTTTGTTATAATCAATTTGTTATAAACAATGTTATAAACAACATGTTGTGCACAATTTGTTATAAACAATTGTTAAACACTCTTTCGTTTTCATCTCATTTTGTTTACTGATATAAAAGATTTCGAAACTTTCGTGAGAGGTGCTAGAAATCCCAATGTCTTTATAACATGAACTTTCTTTTTTCTACTACTTTTGGTCTAAAATTACGAGCACAGGTCAAATTTGTATATTACACCCAGTTATAGCTTCGAAATAAGGTCATCTAGGTCTAAGTGAATTAGATCTTGATGACGGAAACATAAAAGTAAATGAGAAAAGAGATTTTAAATAAAACATTGACAATAGTAATCAAAGCACTAAAAAAAAAATAAATGCCTTTTTCGTTTAGATGCGCTCTGGAAAGGACTCAGATAATGGAATTTGATTGGAGCAATATACCGCTGATAATGTTCCTCGTGGTTTACTGCTTAATTCAGTTTGTCTTCTACTCGTTGGTACCGTTCGTGCTGCTGGAATCTGGAGCCACAGCTCTGCAATTATCACTGCTCACATCCGACTTTTTCAACGTTCTTTTTGGAATGCTCATTCATCAGTACAAGGTTCGCTTAGATTTCCAAAACAGCGAATAAAATTTAAAACACATTTAAATGTTTCGATTTACTGAATTATTTTGGTAATTCACTGGTTACAGTTTCACACTCTGTACTTCCTTTCCTACCTTCTTACCATGACGGGCATTTTTGTGTACGCCGTAAAGAAAATTCCAGTGTCTACTAGTACACAGAGACAACACGCGCAACCTCCTGCTCCGAATTACAGGTAATTCGTGATCAAAAAAGTTTCCACTATAACAGCGTTAATATTTCCAATAGTTGGAATAAAATAATCGAGATAGTCGACATTGAGGAGTTACAGAAGAATGCCATTGATCAAGAACAATTTATTGTAAACTCAGTGCAAACAATGGCAGCCTGTTGCCCCCAAGAAGCTGAGAGTCACAGGATATTGTACAATGGGTGAAATTTTAGATGATGAAGACATAATTAAATTTTGTCACGACGGAACGATAGTTGAAGAAGAAGAGAAATCAATTTCTAGCGAGTCGGACATTTGAGTTGGAATGTGCAGAAAAATTAGAGAATTTCAACAACTATAAAAACAAATGTTAAAAGATATTATTCTTATTCTGACGCTGTGCTGTTTGCAGATATATGCAACGTCCAGATGGAGAAATGGAATTGGCCACCAGCTCGGGAATGTCTGCAGTAAGCGGACCTCTCGACATTCGAGCGTCTACTCTCGGCAGCGAACGGGAACCGATGGACCTGAGCGTTAGTTCCGACACAGCGTTTACCTCCTTTTACGGCAGCCAGGCCAACCTCAAACATAGCTCCAGATCCATGGGCCAGATGTCCTCCAACATGAACCTCCACGACACTTCCACGATGCGCTCCTCCTGATGCGAATAGTATCAGTACTTTGATGTGTAATCGGATATTTTCCGCGAAGCAAATCTTCAATGCACATCAAAGGTACTGCGAAACTCAACATCTATCAAGAATTTTGGAATCGGGATTTCTGAGTAAGAGTGACTCACAAATGGTTCAAATAATTACGAGTCTCACAGATTTATTCAGAGCAGTTTTTGGAAGAAGAAAGAAAAAAATGATCTGTTTTGGAGTCACTCTTAAAGAGAATGGCAAAATTTATTAGGTAAAGTGTCTGGAACGCAATTAGAATCAAATTCTACGATGTCGAGCATAGGCTGAGACGCTTAAAAATCAATAATTAAGTTAAAATACTGAAAGTGAGAGCTAAAATCTAGATTAATCCAATGTCCTCGGAGGCAAGTAGATTAGAACTACTTGTCTCCAGGTACATTAAGTTTATATATACGAATATATGCACATTGTTTATAACAATTGTTTATAACAAATTATTTACAACAAATTGTTTATAACAATTGTTCGCAACAAATTGTTTATAACAATATATATATTCCACACCACCTCTTCGACCTATCTTTCTACACTGGATCTGATGAATCTTGGATTCATCAGATTCCATCGATTATTAGGAAGACTAGCATTTGTTATTTGCGATCGTTTCTTATACTTTTAAATCGCTAAGACTGACTCGTGGAAAGTCTCCAATACATTTTCAACAGCATTGGTCTGTGCCAACAATTTTTGTACTCATTTTCTGTAATAATACACCGTTTACTGTTTATGTACATACACTTGTTTTGAATCCGAGATACTCCCAGTTTCCTTTCAATACAGTATCTCAGATATAATGTACATAACGAAACAAAGTGAAACAAGAAACATATACTTAAAACTCTTTCTAAACAGACGTCCAAGATTTATTTGCTTTGCACATTCCATTGAGGCCGTTTTCTTTGTCGAACAAACGACATACTTTTCAATCATGTAAAAACTCGTCCACGTCGTACAGTTGTAACATCCAGACATCGACTCGGCAAATTTGAAACGAAGGTTTGCACACATTGCGAAAACGACTTTGTAAGATACAATATGTTCAAGTACCAGTAGTGATCTGGACTTACGAGAAAAGAGGTGTGTTTGTCTAAAAATGTTCGATAAATTTATTAACGGTAAAATAATGATGGCTATAAGGAAACTGCACTTTGTTATGGACCGAGTTAAGAGTGTGCGCTATGCCCAAAAATTTGCTAACGCCCATTTTTGGGATGTAAGGTCGAGTTAACCATTATATTTCCTTCTTTAAGATTCATAACGAAGTAGTCTTATATATTATCCACGGCATTACACAAGAAAATTGCGTAAGCATTTATTAATTTTGTATTGAAAAGAACAAATTCAAAGCAGGTTAAATGCCCTACTTAAGAAGTCTGACTCGGAATCCAACGACGGATTCCAAAACATCGAATTTCGAGTCGGATTGGTGAGAACGTTGAACAAATTTATAAAATTTGTAGATTTTTTCTTAAATTATTTTTATTAATCGCAATGACACGGAGTCAAACATTTTTGAGTCAATCAGTTTAAAGAACTTGACCGCCATAACTCGGATTCGAACTCCCGTTGTTCCAACTACAAGTCTGACTCCTAAGTCAGACTTCTATGTTGAAAAACGCAAGTTCGAATCCTAGTTATGGCAATCAATTTTTTCCAACTGAGTGCTAAAAAAATCTTTGACTACGTCTTGCGATTTATTTAAATAAATTGAGACATTTTCAAGAAATTTTATACATTTTTCCAAAGTTCTAACAAATCTTGGAATCCGATGTCAAATTCGGACTCTGAATCAGTCTCATATTCTGATGCGGAATCCGACTTTTGAAGTAGGGTGATCTAAATTCGGATGTCGAGTATCGTTGTTTATAATAAATATTGTATCCTTGATTGTATATTTCTTTGAGGGAATTGTTCATAAAATACTACCTTTATCCGCCAAAATACTACCTTAAGAGACGAAATCGTGAAATTTCACGAACGTCTATAAATTAGATTTAAATATGTTTAAGACAAAATGTTAACGCATAGCTAATAGTACGACTAACGGGAGGTTGAGAAATATAAAGGTGAAATTGAGTGACATTTCTAGTATGTGAAAAAATGTTACGTAAAAGCTTGTCCGTTATGTTATTCACTCTTGACATTAAACTGTATACAATCTATAAGCAGTGTTAAGCAATAAACAAAAATGTATCGAAAAAGAAATATGAATTGTAAATATGTAAATTATAAAAAGGACACAAAAATGTACAGAAAAAGTAGCAAGTTTTCAATATCTTAAATTACACATTATATTACATAAAAATGCAGGATGTTCGTAAATTATTGTTTATCGTTTAACACTAATTTTGAAGTGGAAAAAATTCCTTTTGAAAGTTTAATTTCTTTTAATTAATCGATTAATAAACAATCAATTTTCCATTAATACCAATTTAACTCACACGTTAGTTTGTTGAGAGAAAACTAAATCGACTAGAATATTTGACATTGAACGAAATCTAGTCAAAGACTGCATTTCCGATTTGTAACACAATAAGAGATGTAGCGTAACATCTATCATAAGGCCTCGTCAAATTTCTCATAAAGTCTCAGAATATACAAGTTCTCACTTACGATCTCTTGTGAGATTCTATATTAAATAAATTATTCTAGGATGAGACGATTTGTGAGACTTTAGACAGTAGTATTAAAGCGAGATATCCCATTTTGTAAACAATTAGTTTAAGTACTTAAAAAGTATTGACAAAATGAAAATCAAATTTCAATTTTCTGATTTAATTTTTCGTGATTGTTTAATACCACGGCATATATAAGCACTTTTTTAGGGAGTAATAAAAATAACATTACAAACTTTCGAAAATCTTATTTTTAAATATATAACTTATATGTTATTTAAAATGTAACGATTTCTATATAACGATGAAAGTTGATGGTTTTATATGAAGCATTTTTCAAGAGATTCATAATAAAAAATGCAACGATGCAAATACTTGAAAAAAACACGAAAATACTTACCCTACATAAAGCGATTAATCATTAGTTATAGGACACGGCGAAACGACATTAATATATTATTAAGTTACAAATACCTTACCTGCTGTATGCACTACTATAGTTTATATGTGTCGAGACGAAACTTTATATTCTTCCCATTTATTTCTTCCCCTTATTTTCTACCAGAGAAATGTTTTGTATATTTTCTCCTTTCAACCTCAAATTTGTATATAGTATATTTTCAGTGCAAAATGTTTTTCTATTTTTTTTGTCAAGTCAGCTGGAGTGATTGAAAAAAAGCACACTGAAAAATAAACTTTTACTTCAATTTGTAGGAATCTGTGATTTGACGCGATTTAATTTGTAATAAAAGCTAACAGTACAATGGAAAGAAAAGGAAGAAATAAACAGTGTAACAATCGAAATTGAATCAATTGATTCAAAATAAATGATTTAAGTTTTTAAAAAATCGATTTGACTGTTACACAGTTTATTTTTGTTCTGAAACTTCAGTTATTATATCTGCCCATCCCATCCTTGTAAAATTATAAGGAATTAAAAATTGACAAGTTCGAATACAAACAAATTAATACTTTATTTGGAAATCCACGAAATACATAGCAGAGACCGAAAATGCATATTCAATCGACAATATACTTTGTCCAGAAGATAAAAAGAACGAAAAGTGTCGACTTAATTGGCAAAGGAATGATTAAGACCATGTCGAATAAGAAGAACAAGCTATTGTGCAGCAAACGTAGTCTTTCCAAAATAATTAATAAATTTTCGTTTTATTTTCACTCGATTTCCTTTTTCTTCACAGAATTTCGCCATGTTTAACTTTTACATAAATCTTGCATAGTTTATTAATAATTCCTTAAAGACTTTGTTTTGCACAACATAATTGATTGAATCTTGCTCTTACGGTTCTGCATGGCCTTAACTCAAGTCACCAAACAATAATGTACTTTTCCATGAGTTTCCATGAGCTTCAATGCATGACTTTTCAGATACTAGATAAATTGATTGGTAAGTGGCTTTACAATATCTGAAACATATTCACAGAAAACGTGATCTCGGGGTACGTCAAAACACTTTGTAAGTTTTTACCGCGAACGTCAGTAGTGTTGTAAAGAAAGGTGCATTCGGAATATATATTTATGCAAAAGGGTGATATAGTTTGTGTCAGTCAAACGTTGCAATTGAAGGCAGAATGATTTCATTCCCTTGACTGTCTGCTACTCGCGCTTGAGCTCCGCGATCTACGTTTGAATTTGGCTTGGGAGTGCGACGTGTCTCGCCTTTCCTTATCGGATTCGTGCCGCGACTCAGATTTACGATCTTCCCTTTTTTCTCGGCTGGGGCGGCGGTTCCGGTACGAATTTCTTCGTACGGGCGAATTTCTATAACAAATTATTACAAATAATAATTTGTTAGACACTTGATCAATAGATACACTGTGTGATATGCATTCTATTCCTAGAGTGGGGAGGCAGGACTTCACACAGATATAAGGTCATGCTTGGTTTCTTCATTTTTCACACTTTCTCATACCCATACTTATTTTCATATCACATACTTCATTCCTGGTACTTTCTCTGTTACTATAGGACTTGTTTAATAATAGTTAATCTCTTGTTAATAAAGTTATCATAACTGTTTTACACAGGTAGAATTGTTAAGTATCTGAAAACTATGACAAATTCTAAAAAGTGCTGAAAATAGCTTGACTTTTCCAAGTTTTTCAGACAATTGCTGAAAGAGTCTGCAAATGTATTTTGCAAATTTTGTCAAAATACATTTTCAGACTTTATAGACTTTTACAGAATTTTTCATAGTTTTTCAGGGATTATCAGAGTTTACAGATCTTTTCAGAACAAAATTGTTGAATAATCTTGAATTTCTCGTTAATTACCTTCGCCTTCGTTCCCGACTTGGCCTCCTGCCGCGTTCGCGTGACCTCCAACGATCCCTCGACCTGGATCGGTTGACGAATCTGCGTCCGCGTTCTCGGGAGTCGCGGCGCTGGAAGGTCGGTCTCCTCCGGTAAGGTCGGTTATTATCCCAGCGCATGTCGCGTCTTCCATTCCTATTGCGCAAGTCCTGATTGCCCCTGTTGCTGATAAAGTTGTTTCCAAAATTACGGCCTCCTCTCGGATTCATTTCACGGCCCGGCGACTCGCCTCTCTTTCTCTCGTTACTGTACGAGTTCTCCTTGTTTAAAGGACTCGCCGACTTTTTGAATGAATCCCGAGGAGTCATTCCTTGTGCTTTATCTTCGGCACTTTTATCCCCATTCTCTCGACCTGGAGACTCCTCGAACTTCCTTTTCCTCATCACCTCTTTCTTCTTAGTGTCTTCTTCACGTTTCATTTTCTCTTTCTCTATTTGCTGCAAGTAAATTCATTATATGTATTTCATTTATTATAATTTAACCACTCATTTAACGAAAACAAAAACATGTTTGAGTTAATTACTTGAAATTCGTGAAGTTTTATCGTCCGGTTTTGGGCTTGTTTCCAGTGGGGTGGCGTTGTACTCCTGGAACGGCTACGAGATGGTGTACGGTACCTCTGAAAAAAGACAATTGCAGATATGTTGCCAAAAAAAATATAAGGGTGTTTTTACATACATTTTAAGAAATCTTTCGCGTGGAAATAATGAATTAACTAAATGGTTATTCAGTAATTTGTGTTGAATATTTCAACGCCAAACTTTTTTAGTAATATTTCCAATTGTTTTGTAAATAATGATGTTTAGTTTCTTAATTGTTTTGAAATAACAAGTAAATTTTGAGAAAACACAACTTATATCAGCTTACTGAATACTTTATTAAATTCTAAGGTTCTTTTTTTCCATGTAAGTAATCAAGACTGTATTAAAAAAAATGTTGGTGAATACTAATATTACGTACAAATATTCCTCTCCCTTTGAAAACACGACCACCCTTGCGGCTATTTCGAATGCGGTTATCTCGATTGTAGTTTTGCCTATACTCTTTTTGATTGGCATTAGCAGAGCCGGCTCGATACAAAAATTTATTAGCCGGTACTTCCGGGATTTCATCTGGATCAATTTTTGTAATAGAAACCAAGGGATGTGGTACTCCTTCCTCCTCTTCTGGCTCTCCATGTGAGTCGTGAACCTCGCCTTCTTCTGACCTAATTCGCTTTTTGCTGTGGAAACAGGATTTATTTCCCATTAAAACCGGACACAAAAAGGAATTTCTAATGTACAAGTTAATTGCCATACCTTTTCTTGCTCTTCTTCTTTTTCTTTGCCTTCTCATACTCGGAATCAGACTCAGTTGACGTTTCACGTTTTTCTTTCTTTTTGCCTATTGAAAAAACAATTGCAATAAATTATTATTATTACTATAACTTAAAAAATGATTAAATTAAAGTTGATCCACAATAACAATATTGCAAAATAGAATTTAAGTCAATTGTACCCATAACTACAAAGCTAAATTCTGGACTCCCATTTGCTGGAAATCATCAAAAATATGCATTCATAGTATACTTAGCAAATGGTAGATAAATATCGTAAAAATTGCTGATTCGATTGACAAATAGGCACATACTTTTACTTTTCATTTTCAGAACCAGTTCGCCACAATTGACGACTTTTGCATCTTGAAGTGGACGAGACATTCGGTCCACTGGTAGATCTTCAATATGCGACACAACTTCATGACCCGATACGACTTCTCCAAAGACCACGTGCACGCTAAAAACACAAACATTTTTTTTTACTAAACATTAAAATATTTAGTACATATCCTGTACATATTTAGTAATTATTCGTGCTATTAGGGTTTTGAATTTTTTTAGAAGAAATACTTCATATTGTAAAACAATTACTCAATTTCATTTTATAATTTTTACATTTTTTTTATTATTGATTGAATTGGCTGAAGAATAAAAAAATACTCACTTATCAAGATGAGGCGCTGGTTGCGTTGTACTACAACAACAAAACATGATTAAGGGGATGAAAAAGCCATCTTTCAGTGAGGATTGTGTCGTAGTAGCGATGTACAGTTCCTTCCCTCACGACTACACAAAAATCGGTGCGTTATTTATTCTCCCACTATTATTCTTACACTTAAGCTTGACAATAATGGTTTAAGGTGTTGAGATCTGCCGGTTAACTTTAGCGCTTAATCTGAAGGAAGGAATTGATACTGACTTATTAGGAGCTTCTTTCAGCTGGAACTTGGTTTTACAACTGGTTTTAATTTCTCAACTGGTTTACATTTTTACAACCGAACATTTAAAAGCACTTTTATCCTTTCTTTAATAATAAACAAAATAAAATTAATAAAATTATTTGTACACCTTGCAGTAAATACAAAAATGATTAGCTTTTTTTATCTCAAATCTATCTGGAAAGACCACTGCTGCTGGAAAACAAAACTTGTAAAATCTTACATTATGCACTATCATACAAAATTATTTGATTAATAAGTAATTTAATTAATTACACTTAATTTGTACTAATAAAGGTGAATAAAATCAGTACAAATTTAGTGAATTTTCACTTACATAAAAAATTGTGAACCATTTGTGTTTTTGCCTCGATTAGCCATTGATAACAGAAATGGCTTATCATGCTGCATGATAAAGTTTTCATCTGAAATCGTATTATAAATTATTTGAGTCTCTTCAATTCAACACAGATAAGAATTGTAATTTCTAATGCTTCATTTAAACATAGCTTTACCTTCAAAAGTGCCTCCATATATAGATTCACCACCTGTGCCATTGCCTACGGAGAAGTCTCCACCTTGAATCATAAAATCTTTGACCACTCTGTGAAAAACAATTCCTTTATAATGCAAAGGCTTTCCCGTGGTTTTGCCCAAACCCTTCTCGCCTGTGCACAATGATCGAAAATTTTCACATGTTATCGGACAAACATCCGCAAACAATTCGAATACGATACGACCCATAGGCAATCCGCCTACTTCGATATCAAAAAACACTCTTGGGTTGATGTGCGCCATTCTCACTCCGTATCTGATTTACTGAAATGTAACATATCAATAATTGTACAATATAAAAAACTGATGTTTTATTTGCTATTGTATTTTTTAAGAATTTTTCATTATTGATACAATAATGAAGAATTCTTGAAATTTTAATTAATGATAAAAATGCTTATCCAAGTTTGACAAAATAGTAACATTTACATGAATGTGTTGTAAACAAGATCCGAGTAATGAAAATATGTAAATGAAAAATCAATAAACACATTTTTATCAATACACGGAGTACGTGACGAAACGAAATTGTAAACACGTAATCAAACAACCGCGACGCAAATAAACGAATTGGTTGATTCACTTTTCACTTTTGAGCTGCACTTTTTCAGTGTGCTATCTCCACTGAAATGTGTACTTACCGGATGCACCGAAGGTAACGAAAAACAGTTCTAATTATTCTCCGGAAAAGGCCTCATTACTTTCATGAAACATCACGAGTGAGTATCCAGGAGAGGATAAAAATTAGGTTAGACGTCGGCAATGAATGACGAATAGAACGAATACTCGAGTCGTAGAGGGCGTTGCGGCTTGCCAGAAAGTGCTGACATCTGAGAGACATTGATGCAATTGCAGGTATTAGGGATGGGCAATTAATATAAAATAATTAGTCCATAATCGAGTATTTTGCCGATTAATAGAAATCGATTAATCACAGAAAAGGAATAGATTACTTGAAGTAATCGATTAATGTTTATTATAGATTGTCTCGATTTTTTCTGGTGTATATTAATACCTTGCGGGTCACCCTATTGACCCCTAATCGACACGATCCCTAGAAGTGTCAAATTTTAGAGGTGTTCTTTCTGTCGAGCTCGCGATATAATTTCACACTTTTCCGTCTGTATTTGTGAAATGAAAAACATTTATTAATGCTATTAGGTACAAATATTCTAAATTAAAGCCACCTCAAATTGACATATAAAAGTTTATTCAATACTTCCGATCGTATACATTACAAAATGCAACAAAGCATTAAAATTTGTTATAAAAAATGTTGTACATCTCAGATACCTTATTCAAACCGAATTCCTGTTTTTATATCCAGTGTTACATATCCCTTTTTTACATTGGAGTACCAAATAGTCCATCTTGAGGTACCCTTTATTATTTTTATTAATCGTTAATCAATCAATCGATAATCAATTAATGTAACTGTGGTAGAGCTTTACGCCTGATCCACTATCCTCTGTTTGGTTACATTGAGTTGAATCCCAAAATAGTAGCCCAGTCAACCAGAAATTTTTCAGTGACATCACCCCGAACGGAACATCTCCCTATCTCCGGAGAATCTCCGGAGATAGGGATTCAAAAACAACCAATTTATTCATTTGAATAAATCGGATGTTTTTAGAAACATAATGCATATTATTTATCCCTTGCACTCAACAAAAATACTTATTTTAAGAAAAGCATAAATATTAGTAAAAAAACCTGAAAATCCAACTATTTTCTGAAAAGTCACATTTCAGTCACGCTGAGGCGGAAATTTTGACCGATTTGTGACTCTCGTGTGACTCACTTGTGACTCTCTTGTGACTGTTTTGTGATGTCACAGTGACGTCACTGAAAAATTTCTGGTTGATTAGGAGAATATTAAGCTGAACGACCACTTTCCTTGCGCCCTCTGGTGTCGAAAAAGTCAGTTCACGGCTGCGTTTCGTCAGGTCGTAAGGTTTACTGGCCTTGGACAAGTTTTTTCGCAATTTTTTCAGTCTCCCTTTGTACTTTTTTACTTAAATTCCACATGAGTGGGGATAAGGAAAAGCTAGCGTTCAGAGCTACCAGTGTAAAAAAGTCGCCGCGTTTCTCAAGAGGACAAAATGTCGAGAACGTCTAAGACTAGAAGGTCGCAGAGGGCAACAGTTGTGATCGTGTGAAACCGGTGGGGTGGGGGGGGGGGGGTAAAAATAAGCCTTTTTTTCGAAGAGTAAAATAATTTGTCGACTCAATCGGTTGTGGCGACAAAGAGCAAAATGAAAAAAACGCCGATAAAGTGCAATAAACGAGTAGCCCTGAGCGGGATTCGAACCCTCGTCACGCGAGGAAAGTCTTTTTCTGGAATCTCGCAAGTTCGGAATATGATTTCGTCTGGCAAAGAAGCGATACATTGGTCGCATGGTAGAAATATATTCTTCGTTTAGGGTGAGTGTGTATATCTGACATACGCCTTAAATCAGATGAGAAATAAGATCCTACATCAGTGTCCTATAAAAAATATATCGGGAAGTTTCGCTGGATACGTACTGGTTGTACAGTCAAAATTTCAAATTGATTGTCACATATGTTAAACGTGATATGTGTATCACATGTCACATACGTCAAATGTAATTTGATACATGTACCACGTATGTCACATATCATATATTGTCAGCCTATTCCTGATGATAGTCCAAGATCGTTGCTATGTTCATGGTAGTCGAAGAAAGGATTCATATTATCAGCCCTATTAAAATAGCTATTAGAAACGAAAATAATTCATCCATTTTCGCCCATGCGGCTTTTGTCCGAAATTATCAAAAGGACTGAAGGGTATAATAGAGAATATTTTTGTTTTGTATTTATATATATTCAAATAGAAATACTGCCTACCGATATTCATGTCCAATTTCTCTTTTTTTATTTAAATCTATTTGTGTTTGATAGATATTTTTAACAGGAAAATTGCTATCGAATATACTGGCAATGTGTGTCCAATATATTTTTAATATACGTACCGTAATTAGTACTCTAGGACGTAACACACTGTTTTTTTTTTTCATTTGTATATGGCGCATATGCGTGCAGTAAATGGAATCACTTTATAGATGTTGCGTGCATTGTATGTGTAGCCATCTGGGAGGCATGTGTGACATACATATAAGAAAATCACACATCGGTTACATATCCGCTCCGTACATTTGTAAAAAAAGCCACATACATATGTTACATCCATTTTGTTATTTTCTCCCTTGTATGTGTTGTGGATTTTGTATGTCATTGATATGTATGAATGAATGAATATGAATGATGCGTTCCACTAACCGATCCGACGCATACCCGCCACATATCAAACGCAACTTTACACACGTCGCACACATTTATTCCCGACATAATTTTTACACGCTTAAATATTTGCTGTCTCTTTCGTCGCTGGGGTAGCGAACCACCCCACCGCGACTGGAATGCATCGCGAATCGCAGTGACGCGGGAAATGTGACGCCACTAGCCCTCGGACAACTTCTGCTCGTACTTGTCACCGAACACAGGGTCGAGGCTCTTGATGGACGCCAGCACAGAGTCCATCTCGGCCTGCGACCAGTTCTGGTACCACTCGCGGAACAACTTGATCCGGCACTGGAACAGACTCGGCGGCTTCTTGTCGGCCTCGTCGGTGTGCAGGCTGTCGATCCCGGCCACCAGGCCGTTCACTCCGCTCGGTCCGCGCTGCTCCAGCAGCACGACGAGGAAGTCCTCACGCTGCATTTCCGAGAACTCCTGGAACCACTTGATGATGTACTGCATTTGCACTTCGTTCGAGAGAGTGGACATGGCGGCGACGGTGTGAACAGTCTGCAAATTGGAAAGAATTATTTTTAAGTTTTTAATTTAAAAATTAAAAAATGTACATATTTTTTATTAAAATATTTTTTTAATTTAAACTATTTTTTTATTTTGAAATTAAATTAAAATTTGTTTATTCTGAAATTATAAATTAAAAAATTTATGAACAAATTTGATTTGTTTGATTTTATATTAAAAATATTTAGGCAATATTAAAATGGTAATTTATGAATGAATAAAAATGATTGAATACTGACGGGATATTTTCTGGCTATATGAAATTACCTTAGTCTATCCGCGTTCGTAATGGTTTGTCGAGCTGGAGCCAAGATTATTCTCGAATAATTGTTAAAAATGTAAAAATACTTTCACTTTTTTTCTTTTCATACAGGCTAATTAGCTCTTCATCCAATTATCTCGATCCCATTACACTTGATTTGCACAACAAAATGTACATTTCTTCCGCTTAATTGGCTGCGATCGATTTCACTGCTTGGGTTCTCTCTGTGAATTTGCTCTGAGAGTACTGAGTAGAATCCATTGTTAAAATTTTTTTACATTTAATGAATGAAGAAAACAAGCATTGCTTGAAAGGATTTACGGGAATATTTTAGAAACACTAATTTTTACCATTTTCAATATTTCAATTATTAGAATATCGTGCAATATAAAACTGACAGTGAAAATAATATAAAATTTTCAGTTTTGCGAGAATTTTCAGAATTTAATATTGGAAATAATATCCAATTTGCAATATTCATAAAACTATTTGCAGTGTTAATAATTGATAAACAGCACTCTACAAGTGAGTTTTCATTAGCATCACTGTGCTGTTGCATAACACAACAGTATTGAAATGTGCAGAAATGTTATCAGTGCAGACATTAAAATTACAGTATTCATACATAATTATTTCAATATTCAGTATTCAAAATTCTCCTGTATCAAACTTAGAATAAAAGACCCAAAATCGCCCCCTTCGCAATATTAAACTTTCAAAAACTCCCAGTATTTCAGCATTGACAATAACATCCATTATTCAATATTCACTGCAGTAATCAATATTGAAAATTTACCCCGATGTTCAATAATCATAGTAATATGTAATTTTCACAATACTATTCAATATTCAAAATCTCCCAAAATGTCCACCAAGAGAACCCTCCCTTCCAAAAAAAACTCTTTCTCACCTCTGTCCTCTTCACTCTGACTCCCCGTCGCTGCTCTCCGTTTCGTTCAGATCCTTATCTGCAGATTAAAAAGCAACTTCAGATAACGCGTCGGTGCCCCGATAAAACTTCCTACCCCCCTCCCTCTGCACCTCACCCAATTAACAAGCAAATAAATAAATCTTTGTTAAGGGGAGTTACAACTCAAAAATCATGAAAAATCAAAAAAATGGAAAATTTATACTGCAGTTTTAGATACTTTGAACCCTTCACTACTGTGTAGTGAAATCGAAACTTCGATATCTGCATTACAAATTATGTTTTTTTTTAACATTTGGATTAGAATGATGAACCAAACAAATTTCCCCTCCTCCGGTGTTTAGATTGCAATTCGGTGCCCCAATAACACCTGTTACCCCCTTCCCCCCACCTCACCCATGTTACACGCAAAAAATACAATTTTCTCCAAAAGGGGGGGGGGGTAGACAAAAAAATTTTTTTTCTGCATTTAGTGTTCAGATATCGTGTCGGGGCCAAGATAAGACCTCCCCCCTCCCCCTACCTCTCCCAAATAAGCACTTAAATGAATTTTTCTGAAAAAAAAAAAAAAAAAAAAAAAAAAAAACGGGGCGGCCGAAATAAATATTTTGCCCTCACCCGGTGTTTCGCTGCGCGAAAGCCCG
>JABFPB010001291.1:0-26318 GCA_022817645.1 Ceratoteleas bidentatus | reverse complement strand
GAAAAATATCGTATGCGACATGGGCCGAAAGTTGATGATCCCCGACGAGTGTTTTTCAGCCCTCGGCTTCGCCTCGGTCTAAAAATCCACTCGCCGGGAATCATCAACTTCCGGCCCTTGTTGCATAATATACTATTTCATTACGAGGACGAGGGAATGAAAAGAAAATTTGGGTAGAAACGAATACCGAAATGATTTTGTATTTTCAGTATGTTATCATTATATAAATATGATATTAACTTTTTATTTTATAACAATTTGTGTAACTTTAACAATTACACTTCGTGGGTAAGGTCTCATAATTTGAAGATAATTTACAAAAAAATAATTATAATTAGAAAAAAGTATGTATCGACTTGAATGTTAAGCCCTGCAAACCGTAGTTTTAAAGCAATTAATCTTTCAAGCGATTATAATACCCATGCCATGTATACAGACATTTTTAGTGCAAAAATATCTCGAAAAATATGAAAAACACGTGTTTCATGTTTTAACCTTTCTAAAAAATAGGCTTTAAAATATTGTAAAACCTTTCAACAGAAAGCAATAATAAAAGCTTTTTCGTAAAAAATTGTCAAAGCAACACATCTTTGAAAAAGGAATTTGGACTCAAAAAAAATGTTTTTCCAAAGTATAAAAACCACTTTAGCTTGAGAAAAGAGGCAGAATTAAATACGGTAAAAATCTCAAAAAATATCTGATTTCACGTTATCACTATAACGCCCCCACTCGCAGGGAACAAAATATAATGCCAAAATATATGGGTATATATTTGGCAAAAAGTTATATAATTTGTAAATCTTGGGTCATTTAACGAGAGATGGTGTAACTGGTTCGTAAAATGCATTGGGAAAAAATATGCTGATCCAACACAAAAAGCGTCAGATGCCACTGAAAAATGAGATTATGTTTATATTTAAAATTAAGTTTGCCTCAGATGTTGGAATTACTTTGTAATAGAGTCATTGCCATGCGATACCGTCCTGCGTGGAAAAAACAAATCTGGATTCGGTCTGGCCACCGCACTATTGCCAGACTACATCCAGACTATCTCCAGACTGTTGCCAGACTCCAGCCAGACTCATTTTAGTCTGGCAATAGTCTATGGATATAGTCTGTCTCAGGATCGTTTCCCAGACTATTGCCAGACTATATCCAGACTGAAATGAATCTGGATAGATGTTCTATCTGGGAATGAATTGAAGCCTAAATCCAAAATGCCAGGTACGACTGGAATTCAGGATTTCAGTCACTAATCTAATTTCGCGTATCATTTTTTCCCATATTATTCTCACAAGTTATTCATCACGCTTTTCAAAGTCCGTTTGATCGATTTTTTTAGTTCTCGAGGTGTGAACATTTCTAGGTGCATCACGGGTGTTCTAACTGACATTTAAGGATATTCACTCGCCTAAACGAAAATCCAAAACATTCGTTGAAATTTTTACTAGAACATAGTTTAAATAAACATAACACTGACCGAATTTTTTCAGATATTTTAACCATATTATTTATAAAATATTGCAATTTGAAAATCCGATTACTCCTATATTGATATATGAGCTAAAGTAGCGCCATCGTATAAATACAAGAGTATTGATGGTAGAGGTTACGTCTTTGTTTATACGTTGGCGCTACTCTAACTCATACGTCAGTATAGGAATAATCGGATTTTCAAATTGCATTATTTCATATATAATAGGTTAAACAATCAGAAAAAAATTCAGATAATTTTATTTTTATTTAAACTACGTTCTGGTCAAATTTCAACGAATTCTTTGCATTTTCGTTTTGGCGAATTAATATCCTTAAATGGATGACGGGAATCGCCATTTACCAAACTCTGGCGCAGATGATAAGAATGGCACATTGGTCGGGAATTAGTGATAGGAATAAACTCAAGCATTGAGCGGGAATAATTTGAAAAAGATAATTGGGACACTGTTCAATTCTGAGTTTGCAATTTAAGCGTTTTCTCGACTGGTTTTGTTCCTTACATTCGGTTGTATACGGTTCGATAATTCACCAATTTCGTTGTTCCGAATACTGAGAAAATGATATCGTTCAACATGTATCTTATCCCTTTCATATAGTAATGGATACAATATGAATCAGAAGGTTACTATGTGCATTGTAATATTACGATATACATAGTCGCAATCGGTAACATAGAGCAGGCTGCGAAACGAGTGACGGTATTGTGTACATTCAAATGTTATACCATGTACATTGTAATGTCGTACTATATCCGTTGTATTCTTTACAATATTATTGTGCCCCCCGTGACTATATGATATTGCAACTGTTACAATATACATACTATCCGTTACAATATCGTTTTCTCGGTATAGTTGTTATTGTCATCGCAAACTTTAGATTAGTCACGACGTTCATTTTTACCTTTTAACCAGTTCAGCCAACTGCTGACATTGTCCTGCCACTTTGGTTAAACGCAAACTGCATAAACGATTCCGCCAAAATGGATAACCTTTCAGTTCATTTTTCTGGGTTTGTTTCTCAGTGTATTTTAGAATGTGACAAAATATGAATGACAAACAATTATTATATCTATATCTATTCCCGACAATATAAACGCCAGAAAACGCAGATTTTTTTCTTATGATGTATCGATTCGTTCAAATGTACATTCGCGATAAACGACCTTAATCGGGTTACTTTATTTTGACTCTTAATCTTCACGATTGCCGAAAGGTCGTCCAGCACGTGCGGCTTTCCAAATCGCCGTTATATTTAGACAAAGTATCTATTAACGCGCGACGGACAGCAGCGGATTAATGGGCGCTTAATGAATAGCACCCCGCTTAATGACCCGTAGTTATCTCGAGCTAACTCAGCGTCGATCGCCAGGAACAAAGTGCAGGACACCGAAGCGCCGCCTTCAGCGTCTCCAGAGGATTCGCAGATTTCGCGCGGAAACGGTCCATTCGTTTTAGATTCTGATGAAATGAAGCCGCGGCTGATTTGAGACGCTCACAGCGACAATTTCAAGGCCCCGAACCCCCAAGTTCCCCTGAGGAAGCGAGGACGCGAACAAACCGGAAAAATGCGCCGAATAATGACAAGCAACGAAACGGCGGGAAAGGCGTGTCATTTTCGGTAGTAAAACGAATTTCATTTTCCGCCACTTGAATAATTACCACGCGATTGCGGAAAAATGACTACCAATCGCCGGCACTCACGCGCCGATTACGTGTAATAACTGGCGATATGATGATGAATGATCGGCGGGGATGATTGTCGTGGAAAAGATTCGACGAGAAACGCGCTAATCGACTATAAATGCCTAGTTTGACGGGCGTTTGGCGATCCTTGCCGTGCGCCGTAATTCCCCGTTCCGCCATTTTTTGCAAACGAATTATGCAAAGCACGGAGCATTTTTTCACACGCTCCCAACACGGCAACGTATTTCGAGCAATTTGTCCTGCGAGTGTAACAATTTGCTATAATCATTGGGAAATTGATGGTCGGAGAATATTGAAAATTCTTGAATGAATATCATAATCGGCGCGCAATTTTCAGAATTTGTATCTTCGAAATTCACGTTTTCAGGGTTTCGAGTGCTAGCACCTGAGAAACAAGAGGAAGTCAGGAAAATTTGTGGTACTTAAAAAGTTGAGGATTTCAATCAAATATGCAATAATAACAAAATTGTATTAAAAACTCCTTGAAAAACATTTTCTTTAACATGTTGAATGAAGAGGCAACTTTGTTGAGTGTTTCCTTCATATCATAAAGTTTAGGGATACTCACTTGTATGGTAAGGATGAAGGGAGATACACAATGTAATGTATGATAAATTAGAGTTTTATTGAGAAATATTGGTCTAATTTTATTGTTATAACTTGTATACTAAAGCCTTGAGATGTTATTAAACCATATTTTCACAATATTCAAATATAACAACATTTATTTTTCAACTCTTGTGAATCTAATATTTTGTGAAAAATACAACGAAATGTTTAACTCCGTTGTATTACCATCAAATTTCGTTATTCAAAGGGATAACTTGTTTAAACCGAAACGGTCAGGTAACGATTTTGATAAAACGTCAGATACGAATGGCTTTTCGTAAATAATGATCAAAATTATGATTCTTCGGCATTATTAAAATTGAAAATATTCAATATAAAAAATTTACATTTAAAATGTAACATAAAAACCTTAGGTTAATAATTGGAGTATATCTATGTACTTGATATATCTGTTATATCTTAGATGAACCTCAGTCGTATCATATATATACCAGGGTTATTAGTGATGTCTACATCATATTTGTAAATAAATTCAGCTTTTTTAGAGAATATCTTTTGTTCGGGTACACGATGATCCGAAAAAATGTAAGTCAACCTGCAAAATCTGGAAAACTCAGGGAATCAGTAAACTCAAAAAGAACAAAACTCCTTTTTTCATTTGCAGATCCGCATGAATACAGGCCATCTGAAAAAAGCGGTATCTTCAAGTCGCGCTCGATTGTTTTGATGATCGACACGTCTTTTGGTCAATCGCGTCAGTTCCCGCGAACGATTTACTGTTGCGAAACGTGCGCAGGCGTGGATCCTTTTAATTCCGTGGGCCATAATTGATGGCGCGGATACACGAAGAACTGTGGAGTGCATTGAAACCGCGCGATCATGCCAATAGCTGATCCATAAAATTAGCCAAACACTTAGCAGCGTGATTTCTCCTCTTCACGCCAGCCGTGTCGAGGACTGTAGACATTATTACTTATCGCGCGCTCGCTTGATAATGGAACTTCTTCGTACACTCGCCGTATATATTGGTAATGTTACGTGCCGGTTGGGCTCGAATGGCTGGCATTTCGCAGATAACGGGCTCCACAGAAATTACAAAGCAATCGTCTCGGCTCGCACAATGCCAAACGTAACAAAACGTATTCTATTCCGTTTATACCGGTTTAGCAATTAACATCGGCACGGGATTACGGCGAATCATTTTCGCCGTCGGAAGCCGGCCGATCGCGTCCGCCGATTCTTCGGCGAAAAGTTTATTACTTTCCTTTCATTCGCACGCGAAAACATAATCGGATAACTCGCCGGTGCGACACCTGATGAAATACGCGTCGTTTCCATCAGTCACGATTCGTGCCGATGATTGCTTCGCAATGAATTGCCCGCCGGATTAATAATTTCACGCTTTGCCGAACGAACTGTCGCGAATAAATGTTGCGATCGAAGTTTGTTTATCATCTTCGCGCGCTTCTTGCGCGGAATCTATAATTACCGAATGTTTTGCGACCGTTGGATCGCGTTAGCATGGAATTTCCGTGCATTTTCGTCGTTTGATGCAAATTTCCCGCGAATAAATTATGGAAATGCATTTACACATTTTCCGCTGGGCGCTCTGTGCCTACACTTTTCGCAAAACGGCAATTAACAATAAATTTCGAAACAATTGCCGGTACGAGTTAATGCTAAATAAGCCTGCCACTAATTAGGATTTCCAAGATTCGGCGAAGGTCCGTTTTGTCTTGTGTCTATTCAGTTGCGAGATCGCGCCGATAAAGTGTTATTTATGCGCGCGTTAGCGAGAAAAGGGAGCCGAAAAGCGGCGCCGCGATTAAATGACAAATGCGGACACGTGCAGCGCCGTCATTGGCGCAATTACGTTGCGTTTGCGCTCCGAAGATGACACATTGTTCGGCCTTTTCGCGTCTCACTGCATAATTAGCCGGCACTGCCAAAAATGCCGGAATGCCGGGACCTTTTAATTAACCAAGGCGCGTAATTCATCGCGTTCCGAGACGCCGTCGATCCGTTGGAATTCGGCGTGCGAAATGGAATGGCGCAGTAACAATTTCATTGAATTTGCTTGATAAAATTTCGCCCCTCCTACAATGTACCGGTTATACCGTTAATAACGACGGTTATTACGCCGGCCCGAAAGCAACGCACACGCGAACGGGAACACAGAAGAAACGATCATTATCAATGATGACTAGCAGCCGGGTCATCGTTGTTGGTCGTTCTTTGTGTCAGCCCACAATGAGGACCAGCGTAGCATCGCGCAATCATTAACGTCGCCGGGAAAAGATTTCGAACACGCGAAATCATCCTCGCAAACGGACGCCGCGAAAGGCACACTTTTCGAGGATTATCAAACTCGGTCGTTAGGTACACGCCAAAAAGGAAAGCAAGCGCCGGGGCTATCAACGAAAATGTCTTCATTACGGACTGGAACAAATTAGTCGCGTGTGAAAATAAATCATTACGTGAGGTGGCCCGAAATGTGGGGCTGCTTTGATGTTGTCGAAGAGACAAGTCGTCGTTTTTGAGTTAGCAGTTTGGGGGTCCAAGAGTGTTTACACGGAGTGAAAATCGGGGAATGGTTTATGAGATTCTATGCCAGTGTTTGGGGAGTTATAATAGACGGAGATGAGAGTTAGTATTTCGTCGTTTTCGACTACTAATTGCTACTGACTTTTAAAGTTGCGTTGCATAATGTTTGAGTATTAATGAAGTTGGGGAAATTGATTACATGTATAAAATAATGAATAACACAGTTGCAGGTTAATGATGTTTAATGTTATTTAGGCAAACACTTTCAGACATTCAAAACACTGGAAATACGGCCGCATACTTGTGCCTAATCCCCAAACGGACTCATTGTATACTTCCTGCATTTGACTTGAAATGGAAATGATTTCCCTTAAAAACGATCGTAGACATTTGGGACAGACTTATGAATTCGTTTCATTTAATATCTCGTTACACAATGTCGCGGATAATGAAATTAAAAACTGTTTATGATTTATAGAAGGTATTATTCGAAATAATATAATGTAGCCATATATCTTTGCATTGAACGCAATGCTGACGTATGATGAACGATTGTTCAATTCTCTCGACTGGTGCCGGAGTGTAATGTAAATTGACGTCATTTGAAATCAAGCCCCTAATCCGTGTCAGTCTCGCGTGGACTTAGTATCGGTGTCAGCCGATGACCCAATGTTTTTTGGATAAAGTGTCAGAAAAAAGCAAGAAATTGAGTTCGAATATTTGGAGAGAAGACGCTTCGTCGTCCCTCCGTCTTATTAATTCCAATCACGAGGTAAACGAAAGAGAGTCCTCAGAAAAAGCGCCGAGTCATTCTGGCTGCATTGTCGACGCCCGGCGGAAGGAAGAAAGAGAGAAACCCCTCGCGGGACAACGGCCAAGCAATTAAAAATTCATCAGTTACAGCTATTAAGTGATGATGTTGACACTAATGGCGCTCGTGCTGCGAAACAGTCCACGGACCTAATTGTACAAATTTGTCTTTTTTAACGGCATGTGCGATAATTGAAAACATTCGTCTGCCATGTGCGTTTCTTTGTTTGCTGCTTGTCTAAGCGAGAACATTACTAGAGAAAATTAGGACAGTCAGCTCAGTTGCAAAGAATGAATTGTGTTATTCACACCGCTTTCACAATGCGGTGCATAATTTACCTTATTAATTGCGCGCAAATCTCTTCAGATAACATGTCGGTGTAATTGCAATCAAGTCTGTTACATTTGTCGCAATTCTAACCTTAATTTTCTATCGCATTGTTTCATTTGATTAACATCTGCACTCCCGATGCTATACCTGTGAAAAAAATTGAACCTGATATCTTATCGCTTGGGGTCGAACGATACGCGGAGCTGCGTCAACAATTTATGCAGTGGCATGAATAATTGCAGCTTCCATAAATTTGATTAACTTGCTTGTCGTTTTTGCCTCGAACTAAGTTTTCTACCGGAAGACGTCTATTTGTACCGCGCTGATAAAAACTATTAATTAGCAAAATTACAGTTGCTCGTTATAATAAGTTTCGCAACATTTCGCGGCAGAAGTGGCGCGAGCGATTTCGATCGCGCTGAACCCAACGACGTCGCTCTTGGCTGCCTGGATTGGCGCGATTTCAGGCAATCGACGGCGACCGTTTTTCCGGCACGAGCGCCACAGATCCGACGCTTCTTGCGGTCCGGTCTATTAAATCAAATAGGGAATTAATTAATTTCCCGATATCCGAGTATCCGTGATAATCCACGCCAACAACTCGCGTCGTCGATGAAAAAGCAGCCGGCAACAGCCGTCAGGAGTTGCGACGCATTAGCGTGGCGCTGCAGTCTCGCGGCTGAAAACTGGAAATGCTCGTTCGAGCGAGCGAGATCTCGCGACCTTTAATTGGATGACTTTCAAAGGCAGCCTCGACTGACAAGTTGCAAGCATAAACTCAGCCGATACCCATCTGATTTGCGCCGACAAACGTTGCGTCGGGTCAACAAATTAATCGTCACCCAACTAATTGCCTGCTTTGTTCGATGCAGATGCGCGCCGTGCGAGGGCGAGATTCGGGCGTAATTCAATCTGAGGTTACGTAAACGTTGATGAATCGGGTTCATCTTGGCTGACGGCAGAGCGGTGCACAAGATCCTAACCAAATAGGTCTCCTGCCTAAAACCTCTTCTAACGCATCTAAGTCTAGACAACCGTAGGCGTTTTTTTGTCTTCATCTATCTTAGTAAAAAATCGTCACATAGAAGAATCACTTTGAAGAAACTTTTTTCATCTGGTGAGGAGAGTAATTGTAACTAGAGGTATTGCTTATACCAAATGGTTCTAAAGGAATTTACTTTGGTTGTCTCTCACTTGTTCTACTTGGAAGATCTCACCTTGCTGGATATCTTACACATATCTTACATGCAGTAATGGAAACGACAGTTGCGCTACCTTCTTATACCTTCTTCCCGCGGCTGAAATCAGCTTTCAGAGCAGACATTCAAATGGAGCCTTTCAGTTCGAAGAAACCGCAACACCTACGGCAAACTACGCACAATGTTCGCGCGGGATGTCGGCGGGATGTGTCCCGAATTAGTTGGAACCTAGGAGACGCAGCTGAGCGGAGTCGTTGTTTATCCCGCGGATAAATATGTCATCGCAGCAATTTTTCATCGTACAGCGATCACATTGTCGCGCGTAATGCCGTCGACGGAAACTCAAGCTCCGCATCTCATTGCTCCAGTCGTGGCAGACTTCGTTTCAGCGTTCAAACTTCCTTTTGCCTGTCACTTGGGCGCAGCTATTCACTCTCGCGGATCCTTAACGCTCGCCTGTTAAGTCTTTGAAGTCGACGCTTTGTACATCGGAACATTATTATTGTTGTTGCCATTATTGTGATCACTATTATTGTTATCGTCGTAATTGAATTCTTATTTCAAAGGGATACCTTTCGTTTCATACATTTCCAGGAGGAGGAGCCACTCCCGCGCGGTGTAATGGACTACAAAGGTGTTTATGCGCGCACCGGCGAATCGTCCATAAGCGTCTAATTATCTTTGTTACGGGCGACGCGAAGCGGCACAATAAGTCGGAAAAAGCGGCGCCGCCGCCATCCGTTTATTGTTTATCGGTGTAATGCGTCGAAACGCTTTGCAGATGGATGATAACAACGAACTCGCGAAATCCAACGAAGGCAATGCATTCCGGGTGATAGTGTCGCGCGAAATGCGAAGACCTGACGAGCGTTTGTTCGAGATAGGTAGCTATTTAGATATTGTAACATGGAATGCAGATCGTTATTTTAGGGCGAAGTTATAGGTGCGAGAAAATAATTGGCGAATACGGAGATGTGATGAATAGTGGATTCCGAAGTAGGAAGATTATGATGATTAGTTACTTATCGTTTTTCTGATTCATTAACTCTTTGTCAGCAAAACGCTAACTCTGGCACCTTAGCTAAGAAAAATACATGTGGATTATTGGTTGGTAAACGACACACGTCTATATAAATAAAAAACTAAAGATTGACTTTATTTCGTTATCACATAATGTTAGCGTGAATTAGGTGCCTTTTCTTTTTTACCATGAGTAATTAAGACTTATATTGTATGGTATTATAAAAAATATCATAAATCTTTTAAGACAACAGATAAAAAAACTGAGCCAAAGAGAATTCTTCTCTTTTAGTGTTTCATAGAAAAATGTGTTATTTTATCTCTGTATCTCTCAGCATTTTCCGAATCCAACCCATCATCGAAAAATCCTTCTCACCTTCTCCTTTTACTATTCGTCCTCAAATCTCTAACTCTCGCCTCTCGCTCTCTTCTAACCATCCCACGAACATGTTTTCATCTCCCACTAACTAATTCCCAACATGTCTCGGCGGGTTACGCTCAATTAAAACATTGGGCTCGGCGCTGCGTATCATTGACAACTCACTCCGACAACGACAACGACGCACCGCGGCCTCGCTATTATCGCGCGAAATGCTTCGCGCATTACACTGCCCATTATTGTAATTTCCGCTGGACATGTCGGTGTCTTCGCGGGACCGAAGCACGCCGAGTACGTTGCCACGCACCACTAAGGCTGTATCGTGGCGAGAATCGCGCAGCCATTACCATGGTAACGAGATTTGCAGGAATGCCGTCGGGGGAATCTATGCGCGGATTCATTTCTCGCCCGTCGTACGAGACGGCCCTACGTATGGGCATTATCGACGGGCCCGGAGAACAGTTATGATTGCTCGTAGCTGGGCAATTCGTTCGTACGCCATTTACGTGGGAACTATCCGTCGCTACACGTTTTCTATTAGCGCGTTAATTTGTGCGTCGCGCTCCCGAAAGTAAATCGACGTATCGAAAAGATACGGATCACGATCGGGCCGCAACCGTTGTTGCGCCGGACAATTTCAGCGAACTCGTTTGCCGCGCGCTAAGTCTAAGTTTTATAGGCGAGAGCGCTATTTTAACTACCTCCGAAGATGGCCTATTTCGCGGAGATAACGTCGTGAAATCCGAAGCCGATCAACTCAGCCGCCGCTAAGGGTCGGGTGATGGGCGTGTCGACGACTGCACAATTTTATACTATTCTTTTTACCGCCACCCAACGCGTTCTTGATGTGCCTTAATGCATCGCCGTCTACGTGCCACTGCACATTTGCACTTAAATCAACGACGATTTCTATTCTGCCAAGAATTCGTTGTTTGACGCAAACCTTTTTTAACGACACAAGACAGTGCGAACACACCTTTCGGTTGTTCTTCGGGGTTATTGGAAATCGATAAGAGTCGCGAGGTTTGCTAATTGGACCAGTTTTTAACCCTCGTGTCAAATACCCAAAAGTTGCAATACCGAAGCTAAGTATATGACATACCATACTCGTTGAAGAAATCATATATAAAAATGTGTTATTAATTTTGTTCTATAGATACTGAGTAGAAGATAGAAAGAGGCAGAATGGCTAATTGCAAAAATGAGACACAATAATACGCGAGTTCTCCTTTTCTTACAAAAAGAATCGCTTTTCAATTCATAATATGATCATTTTAACACTAAATTGTTTTGATTTTATCACAAAACGTAGCATTTCCATCCAAAAGAATTCTATTTCATTCAAAAGGGTGAAAATGAAAAGAATATTCTTTTTGTGGGAAAAAGGATATTTCTGTTAGTATTTGAGGGTAAAAAAGACATTGTAAGATTGAACAGAGATAATCTTGAAATAAACGAAAAACGTTTCATGATTTGTCGTCTGTGATTTTAAATCGGTATGCTTGTTGGATTTTCATCGAAGCGATATTGTGAAGATTTAAAAGAGTCGAACTATTTTTGCCGACACTACGGCAATTTTTCGATTGTAACGTAATTGTAGGCACTGTTGTCGCAAGTCTAAATAAAAATGCCCTAAATCATTTTGCTTTCCGATGCGCGGGCCGAAATTTTAGCTTCCTCTCCTGCATTATGACGTGAATCACGAGTTAAAATTCAGTCGCACCCTGTCATAAAGGAAACGTCTAGTTCATAAATTGCCTCCACCTCCGCGTGCCATCCCATTTGGAGGGTACTAGCAGGAAACTACCACCCTCGACAAAACTTACTGAATTCATTATGAGGCGAACAAAGACTCGACGCCGAGGCCTAAGGCGACGATTTTTATCCATCGCAATGATCCCCGCGCGATCTCCCGAGAATATCCTGTTAACAGTTTGTTTGAGTCCATTAATTTCTTTTCGCGCACCGCCATGTTTTGATCACAATTAAACAAGGTGAACCCCGGGTTTATTCAAAGTCTTATGAACCGGCGCGTTTTGAATTGCTAAGTGGCTTTTGAGCCGATGCACCGAATGTTGGCTGGAGTCGCGACATATCGGGGCCCGAATCGTCAAGACGGATCGTGTTGAAGAAAAACGAGATTTTTTAAATCTCGTTTTTCGAGACATAGAAATTCAGTGCGACGATGGAAAATCTCGCGCTGGAATGCATCTGAGTATTTCGCTGAAATTCGAACGTCGCGAGAACCCTAATAATACATAATATCCATCGCATATTACAGTCGCACTGATAATATCATAATATTCTCAGGATGTATTATAATATCCCGAGAATATTACGTGCTATTAAGAAACCAATACACGCTACGTGACGCACTTCTTCAATAAAGAGTGCCAACAGGAAACTTACATACAATAATTTTCACCATCTTCGGACATCGAACTTTAACGTTTTAAGTTAGCTATCATTAGCGGCAGCACGAGAGTTTAGCGATTTGTCTAAATTTAGATTCAAGAGCATCCTGTCTGATTAAGAGGAGCTGATTGCGAGTTGAAAAAATTTCTCAGATTTTGCATTGCAGTACATTTATTTGCAATTTGTAATGTACCAAATCATGATAAATTTCTTGATTGGTGCGTTTATAGCAGTGAATGAAACCAATTTCTCACTAACAATTGATTAACATTACAAATAATTAAGAAGGTTCGGTAGTTTAATTTCGAAGGTTGTTTTCGAAGGCGCCTAAAACGCAAACAATAGTATATTTCATAAAAAGGGCGCTTGCGCCCGTGTTGTAAACGATATTTTGTGGAACGAGTGACCGTTACGATATGAAGCTATATCGTTACGAGTGACGATAAAGCTTCATATCGTACGGTCAGGAGTTGCACAAGAGTAATTTTAAATTGAAGTGCCAACGAAATAAGTGCGCAGCAATGCGGAGTATTCGGAAAGCGCGAAATAACACAATATTTCACAAATTATGGAATAAAGTGTAAAGTATTTACGTCTAAGAGTCGTTACCAATATTTCTGACGATTTTGTATCGATAAACATGCCGATTCAGTCGGATACAAAATTTGCCTTTTGGCATTTCGAACTTGGCAAGACAGCTATTGCCAACATAAGCGGCATGAAAGGGAAGCTTAATCATGACATAAGGAACTAGACTTAAGATTGCAACTGGTGACATATTTGTGAAGATATATACAGTGACACTAATTAAATTCAACAATAGCTTATATTGTGCATGTCGTTTTTTATTCAAAACCGTTCAGATCCGTGACTGAAATCTCACTCCGGCTGAATAACTGAGATATCATCTAAACCAATCCAATATCAATCCGGACGAAACTTCGAAACGTAACCATAAAAAATCTCTCCATCTCGCATATCCTGCTTCAAACACCCAATCAATTTCACCACAAAAACTGAAACACCACCCACTTCTCCGTAACCCTAAACCCCTCGTCAATCATTATGCACTGTACAAATTCCCCGCGAATCCCGATCGGATCTCGGCTTCTTGACCCCGCAAACCTCCCCTCGACAGGCAAACCTCCGATGGCGGGCCGCCACGATTAATTCCGTAAAAATCAATCGCTGCTTCGCGGTAATGTGCGGCGGCTCATCAATGATACATCGACGCGTTGTTAGCGCACGAACTTGCCGAGCACGCGAGCGCCGGCATTAACAACAAACGCAGAACTCATCGATTCGCCGGATAACTGGCGTTCGGCATGCGAAGCGGGGATTAGCTTCGATATTAGGTTTCACGCACCGCGCAAAGTTCGCGCTCACGTGTCAGTCACCGGCTGAACTTTCGCGACGCTTTTTGCGGCGCCACCGACGATTTCTCAATCGTGGGCGATCTCGCGAAAAAGTCGCCGGGCCGAAGTTCGCGAATCGCGTAACTACCGCGCGTCACGATCGGCCTAATAGCGATCGTGGCGCCACCGATCGTTGCCGCCGGAAATGGCGAGCAATTTGTTCGCGTCGGAAGAACGGGCGGCGCGTGTGTGCCCGAGGATGTGCGAATTACGCGAATCACCGGGCGGCGCGTGCAATGCCGCCAGCCAATTAGCGCGCGTCGAAACTTGCGAGACGCCGGCAACTGATCGCGGATCCGCGATCAATAATCGCGACGACGAAGCGCTGACTCATTATGATCACGTAGCGCCGGCCACCGAAAAACAAACAGCTTATCGCGTCTTCGCCGTGGTATTTAATATCGCTCATATCGGGGAGAATGTGCCGCGCGGTATATTACACGACGGGAATTTGTGAATAAGAAGGACCGGGGATAAATGACGCGAAGGGGTTGCACCCGTGCGTTCATGCGGGCGTTTTCGGTTGAGCTCTGCGCCGAAGGATTTGGTAAAATTGCAGAGATAAAAATGAACTTTACATTAGATGAGTAAACATATGGACACCGGGGTGAAAGAAGGTTCTATCTCAGAAAAATCTTGAAGAAGTTTCTATTTCAGAAATGCAGTGAAGAAGGTTCTATCTCCGAAACGGCATGAAGATGGTTCTATCTCGACGAGTTCCCGAAAGTAGCACCAGGTGTCTACTTAAGATGTTTTTGGACACTACAGGTGTCTTTTTAAGATGTTTTTGGAGAAAAGACATAAAAAAAGTCTCAAACGCAGATGTTTTGTGATGAAAAAGTCACTAAAAATTAGATTAATTTTTAATGTTAATGAGTATTTAATTAAACAAATTAATTGTAAAGTAAATTCAAAATATCTAAAACTATAATTTAGCACTACTAAAAGTTTAAGGTTAAGGTTCGTTATTTGTCAAATTACATTTCCTAATATAATATTTATGATTCCAATCAAGTTATCTGATACTTAATAGCATTCCAGATACATCACTATAAAAACAAAGGTCTCATTTTGAAACACTTTGATATAGTAGACACGAAAAGTGTCTCAAAACAAAACACTTTTATCTAGAGGAAACATCAAAGATGGTTTAATCTCTGGTCTCAAAATGAAAGACCAATGAGACACCTTCTTTTCTAGTGATTACTAGAATTTTTTAATAAAAATTGTTCATTAATACTGTAAATGAAATAAATTTTAAGTTATCATTTGAAATAATAAAGCTTTACCACTTGAAATGGTGACTTTTATGACTTAAGTGGTAATTCTTACCACTTAGTTTTCTCAGTGTAGTAACCTCGTAAGTATACATAGTAACCTTACGATTCACATTGTATCCATTACAATATGAAATTGATGTATGTTGTACGATATCAGTTTTTCAGTATATAAAAGTCTGATTATTACTGAGAAAGTTCTGCAAAATTATGCAGTATTTTGCAGACATTCGCAAATTTTTATTCTGCAAAAGTCTGATAATTAACGGGAAAGTCAGAAAATGTATTTTGAAAAAAATGCAAATCTGCGAAAGTCTACAAAATTCTGTAAAATACATTTGTAGACTTTCTAATTGTCAGTCTTTTGTACACTTTTGATAAACCGAGCTGATTCGATTTTAAATTTGCAGAAGATTCCGAAATTCTGCAATATATTTGTAGATTTTCCCACTAAAAGTTCCAACTTCATAACTTTTTGAGAGTTTTTTTCAGAGCTTTGTAGAGTTTTATAAAGTTTTGCAGAGTTTTAGAGTTTTTCAGAGATTATTAGATGAGTAAACATATGCTGGCTTGATATCAGATAAAATTAGTGTATTCTATAAACTATTGATTTTTTAATAAAAATACAGAAGAACATTTTGTCACTATACATCGTTAAGGTATAGTTCTATTTATATCGGTATGGCAACTTGTTTTGGTTTAGGTATCTATTGTCTTACTTAATTTCGAAATATTCGAAAAAAACCCGACATAATCCCTTCGAGCCTTGCCTCAAGGTGTAAAAATATTTTAATTTTATTTTGCACGATAAATTTAATCGCGTATTTAATAACTTAATTTGGAGTGCAATTGATTTGAAGGTGTGGAAACTGTTCTTAATGAGGCAGAAAGGTGGGAGAATTAGGAGTGGTTTGATTGGTTTATAGTTCTATATGTGTGAAGTAGGTTGGAAAGGATGAAGAGGTTTTGAACTTCTGCAATTTATTTACTCCTTATGCATCACTTCTCTTTTTCCACATCCTGTCTCTTTATCTCCCTCTGAAATAATGCTCGTTTATTGACTATATTCTTTTATGATGTTTATAGACAAATTCTGAAACGAACATCTGCTTACAGTATAAAGTTTACATTCGCAATCGATATGAATAAAGATTGTCTGTATTATATCAAGTCAAATGAATTTTACATTGAATGCATATGAATATTACATACGCGTCCAATTTCATTATATTTTGAAATGCATATTCCATTTCGAAAGTACATAGTTGTATTTATTTATATTTTGTAAATTTGTCAGCTCCAGGGCATGAAAATAACTTTTATTTCGAAAAAAACGTGAAAATTGTGGTTGATTATTTCTCTTACTACTTATTTCGTACTGAAAAATTAAAAACTTCAATGAAAAATTCATTTTTAGTATCACTCCCGAATAAAAGCGTCTATAATTGTGTTCGATTTCATCCAAAATGAATGAGAATTTAAATGCACTCGTTAAAAACGCTACATAATTGTCCTTCATATTATTTGCCTACCTCTAAATAAGTCGTCACTAAAATATAATGCAATCTTTAATCGGTGTATGAACAAAAGATGCCCTTCTCTAAACGGTAAATCCAGTAAAAATGAAAAAGCAATTGAAATACGCTTCATATCGGCTGAAATTACACGTTAGACAAGCGAAAATGATTTGCCTTACTTTGCCGTGGTGGCGTGTATCGGAAGAATTAAAACAATTTGAAAACGGAATTGTGCACTTTGATATTCGTAACTGCAGGATACTTGTTTGAATAATTTTTCATCTTCCTTCTGATTCAATTTGAAATTAAAATGTGTTCCAGAATAACAGCCAAATAACAAGAGATGAATCTCAAAGCGAAAAAGAAGCGGAGGCCGCCTACGTTGCCTTCGTTTGCAATTGCAACTTGCTTTATTTGGATCACAAATATTTCGTGCGTTATTTATAACCGCGCGCGCATATTTATTACACTTCCGGTCCTGTTTTTCTTCTGCGTGCCCTTCTTCTCTCTCCCTCAATGGCTCCCTCTCTCTCACGCTCCCTAACTCCCGCATTCTCTTTTTCTCCCCTTTCCACCCGCCCCCTCCCCAGCACTTCCTCACGTCGAATATTGAAATTTGGGTGACGTGCATCAAAAATCCGTGATACATAGACGAGCGAAGTTAACGAGTCACGAGTACGATATTGGATTCAGAAAATTTATGATCCTCCTACTCGGGCGCCAAGCTTCCCGCAGCGCGACCCACGGACTTTGCGGCAGGAACATCAATAAGATCCCGCGCTAAAATAAATCCACTGTTTTGACGGCATTTAATAATAATTCTCCAATTGTGGGCCCTCCATTACGAAAGCGCTATGGCTTCTGCCGTTCGACAAGGTCCTCGGGCGCCGCATTAGCATTTCCGTTACCGTCGCGAGGATTTACGACAAAAATATAATGCAAAACGCAACTGCACGCCGGAAACATTTCGCTCGGCTCTCGCGATCATAAACGGGCTTTGTAATTTAATTAATTTTTACTGACGCAATGCCACTTGACCTTGACCACTCAATTACAACGCTCGGGTTATGCAATTTGCCTCGCGAGGATTAATGGATTAGCGAAGCGTGACAGCTGATCGATCATTATTTATACGAATTGATTATTTTGCGTAATTTAATTAATTCATTGTTTGGCCTCGTAATTTCGAACGCGCGCCTGATCGACGTACAATTTTTGCGTTGCGAAAATTGAATTATTTAGGCCAGAAATCGTTGCCCCCGGTGAACGTATCTCAATCTCGACCGAACTGCTGGATATAATTCATAATGGATCAGCGAATTCAGAAATTAATTTATAATACCAATAAAGTCGATCGATACTGCGATTGCTAATTGAAAATTTGAATTGACTTATGAGAAGTATTTGCTGCGATTAGCGACTTAGTCATAGTTCGCGATTAACGCTTAATTGTGAATAGTGGCGGTCTAATTGATTTATAAATATCAGTGATCACCGGGTTACTTCATTACTAGAGCACGTTTGTTTGATCTTTCCTTATACCGACAGAAATTGTTACAACCTCACCAAAATCCTCTGTTGAACTACAACCATTCTTCGTATTTATTTCACTATTTAACTTTAACCTAAAAACAAAAAAATAAAATCTTCATCATTTTAAAATGCGACGATACCATCATTTTAACGTAACAAATCTCTCAAAGACACCTTTCAAAGGGTTCAACTCACAAAATGAAAAACCTTTATAGCGCCCTCTAGGCCACCATCCAAAAATGCACCTTTGAGCGTTGCGAGGTATCAAAATTTCGGAGAACAATTCGGAAATTCGCTTGTACTGTGGAAAGCTCTGAACCTCTGTCACGTATCAGGATTGCGCACCAAAAAAATTGAAGCCTTAAAAGAAACACGTAAACAAAAGGCTCGCGGAAAAAGACGGGTGAGCAAAACGGGCGGGTCATTGACAGTGGCATTCATGCAGGCCGCTAGGATAGAATGCAGTTGCATATATAGACTGGCGGGAAGGTGAGTCCTATGCTCGCGCCATTACCGCTTAAGCGGCTGGTTTTTAGAGGTCATTTCTCTCTCAGCCTCGTGTCGAGAAGAATTTTATGTTCGCAGCAGAGAGTGCTGCTGATGTACATATGTAGCACGCTACCGCGGTAGTAATGTATTCAGTCAGGCGACGGAACGACGGCGTCGATTTGCGCCGAGATTTACAGCTACCACTAAATATCCGAGCCATGGCGTTATTATCGACTTTATTACGTTCACGGATACTCGACTAGGCCTAAGAGAAGGCGCGACGCTATTTCGCGTCTACTTGCCGTATATCATGCTGATTCCATTGATTCCGCCGATACGCGCGGTGACGAGTGCGGCTGCGCTATCGCGAGTGAGAGAACAAGACCGAGATACTACGAGGAGCAGAAGGGGAAGAGGCATGCACATAAGCGAGCGCCGGTATCACGTTGCACCGGACTTATTCGATGAGAATCAACTGGACGTGCACGGTGCACGGCAGAACACTGATACAACCGAGCGAAAGTTAATCATTTTGTCAGGACTCGTTTCGCTCATCCTCTCGCAGCGCCGAGAAACGATACATTTAAAAATCCCGCCAAGAGGAATCCCGCGGACGCCTCTCCGCGCAATAATTAGCCGGCGCTATTCTAAGTAGATTCCGTGGCACGAGCGCGGTTAATCACCTTTTGGACAATTGAAAAAAATTTTCTTGACACTTTGTTGTAGCTAGGAGTTTAGGCATAGATCGTCAAATACAGCAAAATCAGCTAACTGTATCGCAAAATCACTTTATTTCGCATAATTTCGCACTGTTACCAACAATATTAATAGGTGTATTATACAATGCACCTTGTAAGAGATTGACTGTGACTCAACTGGACATGATCGCGACCTGGGAATGTTCCAAGCAAGTTACAACTTCATCCTTCGGACTTGATACTTCGAGCTTTGAAATTCAAACTTCAAACAATATTTGAAATTGAACTTCAAATATTGGAGCTTGACCTTCAGACTTCACACCGAGGATAAAAGTGAAATGGATGAAAAATATGATAAGTCTAATTTTCAAAGCAAAAATTTTAAAAGGTTAAAATTGGTCCAAGTTAAAAGTGAAATCGATAAAAGGGACATGTTTATATTGAAAAGTCTAATTTTCAAAAGGCTGAAATTGGTTAAGGGCAAAAGTGTAATGGCAAAAAAAATAAAAATGATAAGTTTAATTTTGAAAGTCTAATTTTCAAAACGTTAAAATTGGTTGAGGACAGAAGTGATTTGTCTAAATCGTTAAAAGGATAAAAATTAATTTAGCGATCGGGTGTTTGCCAATACATATCCCAACGGTGAATTTAAGTATGAGAATGGTATGTAAATATCAGTGTATGTGTCTGCTGCGTGTTCGCGATCATATTATTAGCCTTATGATTTTATATTAATCTGTTTTTGTAAATTCATCGTTTTTCAATCATACATACACAATACACAAACCAAAACCTAATTCCCGCGACTTATACATTTCTATCTTGAGATTATTTTGTATGAAAGTTATAAACCTTTTTAAAATTCGTAATATTTAAAACTGTACGCGTGTATATTTTTAATATGCAAATATTGTGGGTAGCAGATTTCGTAATCCTTGAATTATAAAAATTGAATATTTCAGAGCATACAAATATTATGAGCCAATAGCGCGCGTTGCCGAACAAGCGAGCAGCACCGCGGCGCCGGCCTTGTGCCGCACGGGCGCAGTTCCTGCGCGGCACAGGGACACACACTGTGTCGCACAGAACACGCCACTGTGATCATAGTGTCGGCCCTGTGCCGCCCGACCCTGTGCGGTACAGGGCCAGAACCTGTGCCGCATAGTGCCCGCTACTGTGATCTCAGTGCCCAACAGAGTTGCCAGATTTGGGCGAAAAATCGCCCAACGACAGAAACACACTTATGTAAATAAACACAATAGAGTGAGACGGATTTTTGTTTACTGGCAACTGTGGTACCCAACACTGTGAGCACAGTGGCGGCACAGGTGATTTGAAAATGTCTAATAGCACAGTGCCCACCACGGTGACTTTCTCTCCTTGTAAATGCGTGCTGATACAGTCGATTTGCGAGAGGATTCGACGATTGATTCGGGCGTCTCGTGTGTCGAGATTTTCCGCGGGAGGGCGTTGTTTGATCAAGACAGATAACGAGAGGTCAAACTGTAATGTATACAGCTTGACACACTTCGGAACTCCATAATGAATTTCCGTGAAGTATTATCGATTAAGCGTACCGAGTCAAGTTACAGAGAAATTTGCGCGGCGCAAAAATGCTTAGCAGATTGGAGGCGGGAAAGTCCGATACTGACCAAAAGTCGGTGGAACTCATTTGACATTGAAAAATAGAAAATGTGATCAACGTGTGATCAGAAAGTGTTTCGGACTTTTGTTCCGGATTTCGTCGGGAATGCTATACTTCTCCGTAAAATTAGACTTCGGAGTTTCGTGTTACAAACACAGTAGCGTTAGAAAGTTTGAAGCTCGATTGGGGCATTTGCTTGAAGTGTAATGGGATTTCTGTAATCGTCACACTGACTGTGTAATGACGATTAAAATTAACAGGTCCCGTGAAAATAAATTATTTATTTATTTTCACGGGAAAATAAATAAATAAATAATGACCTTTATGGTATTTTTAAACACTATTGAGACCAACAAAAAACTGGATCAGATCGATGCTTTGTTCATAATTGCAAAATGCGTTCACCGTGGTGGGAATTAAATCTTTGCTGGCAAAAATAAATATTCATTCCATTTACATGCGCTTTATACTGCATTTTCCGTAGCTATAACATGCATAATTCACCGCGGGAGTCGCGACCAACTCTTTGCGCGATTTTATTTCGCTCAATTAACTCGGATTATGGTAACCACGGCGGGACTTTATAAAGACCCGAATCCTCGGTCCGACGGCGTCTGCGTGACGATTGAATATTTGGATTAACCCTCGTCAAACAGCCAAATATATACACAAATGTTTATGTGCGTTTACACGTATATATATTTATGGCCGCGTCGGGTCGACAAAACCTCTTTCTGATTATTCATCGCGACACGCGGATCAGGGGAAGTTCAGAGAAAGATTTTGGAATGATTCCCGGATGAAACAGCGAACAGCGGGCAGAAAGAAAGAGCGAGAGGGACATTGCGCTGGAGCGAGAGCCGCTCAAGAACGAACTGAAATTCATCGCGTACAAACGGATGTAAATTTATTTAAATTACACGATTTCGGTTGGCAGTTTATTGTGGCACAGCACGGCTTTATTTGCTTTATCACTGCGCCGGACAAGGTATGGGCGTGTCTGTTGTGCGCGAAGGATTCTATTTTGCGGGAAATTAAAAACTCACGAAAACGCGAAGCCCGCTCGGCATCCGCGCGAGCTTTTATTGCGTTTTTTCGAACACGCGCCGACAAAGTCGTCTTCGAAATTCGTCGAAAAAATCGAGCGTTTCGCTTCGCGCGCGTACTTCCGTTAGCCGCCGCGCTAATTCAATTACTTCTGACCGAAACTCTGAACCAACAAGGATCCGGCAGCCTTTGCTGGTGAATTTACAGCTCAAAAATTATTTTCCACCGAGATTTCGTGGCGGTTCTGCTCGAGGGTTGTTAATATTATTAACAATTCGACTGGTTAATTTTGCTTGTACAAGACGTATTTGGACAGTATAATTGAAAAAATATTGTTTTATGCTATTTATGATATTTCAATGGGACACTGATAAAAATGACAATTTGAAGCAACGTTAAACAATGTTGGTTAAAAGATGTGGGCGAAATATTTAATAGCCATTAGTTTTGCCGTTGAGTTTATTAAAATGAAAAGAGGCCTTGTCTCACAATTCGAAAAACACTCGGAACATCGGTCGATCGCAGACTGTATCGCTCGCGAAAAGTCTTCGGTGAATTCGCGCCGGTTGCCGACGAATTATTTATTATTTCATCTGGCTTCCGCGGCGGTTCACACGTCACGCTGCAAATTGCTTTCGGATATTCCGCAAGCGTGAATTAATGCGTTGTCTGGCTAACGGATCGGTCGGGCTCGCGCGTCAACAATGAACACGATCGATCGATAACCCATTATAAAACTTTAAATTGTTGCGCGATGTGACAAAAAGCACAGGTGCGGGCCGACGAAGACGCGCGCCGCAATCGTTGGAAGTTGACTGCCAACCGACTATAATTCGATCACTATTTATCAACGAATAACCCGGCGATGTCGCGTCCAATTTGTTTCGCTCGCGCTCGCGCGGAATTCATTTTCGCCGCGGGAACGTGTGAACCAAAGTGAAATAAAATTGTAAATGAGTTCGCAGCAAATCGGCGTGTTTACACTGGAATAGGAATCGCCACGTTCAGCCTGGCAACTCGTTTATGCATTCCCATTCCGGCATCCGAATTCTTTTCGGGTGCGCAATTTTCGTAACATTCCGATACTTATTTGCATTGACGAGTGCTGCGTAACGCTCCGGTGCACGCGACGATTACTTTTGGAGGTGCTTGCTCCGGACACTGAGAACAATGTTTCGAGTCATTGCGAGCGTGTTGGCTTGATCAGCTATAATTTTTGTTTTTTCGAATTACAGTTTTGCGATTCGCTCAGGGTTGCTTGGAAAATTCGGTACACAATTGATACTTTTGGTTGATGGAGCTTTAGAGAAGTGTCTCTGATTGCGACTTTTTTCGTCGAATGACATAGTTAAATGAACCGTAAACGTTGATGCAAGCTTTCATTATGTTTGGCGCCTTGTTGTCTATACAGCATTCACTAAGCGAAAGAAACGCAAATTATGAGACATTGAATTATTACACTGAGAAAGGTGTTGGCAGTTAAAAGTGCCAATTCAATTGTTTCTATAGTCGTTGCACACGGCAATAGTATCATTAACAGGCGATTCTTTTGTTAGATGTAATAATTCAGCGTGCCAGAATTGGCGTCTCGTTCTCCTGAAGTTCAATTTTTACACCTTTTTAACCTTCAACTCGATTGCCCAATCCAAGCGTTCCAATGAACTTTCAAATTTTCGCATATCCATTCCAAAATTGCTGCACCCCCACTTTGGAGCTCAAAATACCACTAGTAGAAAAGGAAATTTGTCAACAATATGACTGTCTGTTGTAAACCCGCACCATTTTAAAATTACTAGCGATCGGAATTTTTACGAAGCTTCGTAACGGTGGATCATCGAATAATACGAAGTTTCGACGGAAACTTCGAAGGTTCCGAAGTATCTAAGTTTCGAAGTTTCCAAGTTTCCAAGTTTTCGAAGGTTTCAAAGTTTCGAAGTATTCGCAAATTTTACATTCTTTTAGAAATTCGTTTTGTTTTAAAGTGAAAAATCAAAATATATAACCAAAAATCCAAAGCTATTTGAATTATCTGAATAGTCTAATTAATATTCCTGAAGTATTATACAATGAAAAAGAAAGTAGGAATCGCTGCTGCTCAATCCAAATAGTAAAACTTCGAAACTTCGACACCTTAGAAACCTTAGAAACTTCGAACCTTAGAAACCTTATATTTGAAGCTTAGAAACCTTATATTTGCAGCTTAGATTAAATTGCATTGGGAATGGGAATTGCATTGAAAATGTTAATTGACTTAATAGTCTTTATACTGAGGTCATCTAACTGATGTTCAAGCCTGACTGTCAGTCAGATCAAGATAATTAACTGATTTTAGCTGTACTTAATCGTTTTTAATTGTAGGTTATGTTTACGGTCGATATCGCAATTCATATCACAATTGATATCGCACTACTGATTATGATTACATCCGTGTTTTTACAATTTCCTGTTTCTATGTTGTCACACTGTCTACAATGTAGTAGGTACCAGTATGATAACCGATAGGATCCTGTTCATGAGCGCCTTCCTGTCACATTGTTTTCATTCCCAGTTTTACGTCTGACAACAGGATGGAAACGGGATAGGAACAGGATGACAACCGAATAATAAAAGGAAAGCAAAAAGAGTAGTAGTAAAATGGCCACAGGATGGTAATAGGACAGCAGCAGAATTGCGGCGGGATGGATGCAAGATAGATGGCAACACGCTACCATTTTCCCATGCGGACCTATACCACCACCCATACCAAATTTCGTAGTAGATTTGGCATCCTGCCGTTCCTTCCGTCTGTTGACGTAAAAGCAAGCAGAAGGAGGTTGTCGACGCGATGAAATCGGCCACTGCTACGAATTACACGGCAACGAGACAGCGCAATGAGGAAACAGGGGCATCGGATTTGATCGGAAAGGGAATTCTGGAACGATGGAATCCAAGCGGACATAACGCGACGTAGGTCAGTCGAGTTCAGGTTTCGTGGTGTTAGATATTACCTGCGGCGGTGTACACCTAGCGCTGTTACGCTCGAGGGATCGCGGAACGATGGAAAATGATGGCGTTTTACGAGTTTTAGACGGCGGAATTCACACCAGACGGGAGGACGAGTCGCAGACAAGGAGCAACCGAGCGAGAGAGGCCGAGGAAATTGTTACAGAAAACGCGGCAAGTCGAGCGACGCGGGCTTTCGTTGCGGCCGTTTTCACGTCGCTTTTTAATGAATCATTGCGTCACGCGGGCGACTTTCTTTGCGCGCATGTGTAATTACCAGGTTTGCGGGATTGGGCTTAATTTACAGCGAAAATGCGGCGCTGCGCATGATTTACGGAACGCGCGGCGTTGCCATTGTTGCACGAAATTTACTGTCAGAAGTGCTTCGTTTTATTCGAGTTAAATAGGGTTTAGTCGACGCGGCTAAGTCGAATTGTACGCACAATTGATAATAAATTCCGCGCTATCACGCGCCGTGGTTCCGCGTGGTTTCTGGCGGCCACTCCAGGCTGTAAAACTCGGCCGTAAATAAATTCCTACTTTTCAATGAATAATAATAGAAAAGCGCGAAACGCGCGCGCCTACCTATCCGCAACGTCCCGGCGCATTCTAAATAGCAACGCCACGAAACTACCGCTTGTCTTATTACAACTCTTTCACCTTCCGCTATTCCATTATAAGGCGCACAAAGCAACGGCCCGACAGAAATATGACAGACGACGTACACTGTCCTGGAAAGCCTACCGCGCCGCTGCCCTGGCATCGTTTTCCATTACTCGCGCGCGTAACTTTAATGAAACAATTCGCACCGTTATCTCATTAATTCGCGAACGAACGAATCCCGTCACTTCGTCGGTTGCACTGGATTGACCAAAAATTGCACTTACAACAGTAGTATGTTGGGAAATACAGAATAACGTCAGGGAAAAAACAGCTATGTTTTACATTCATTTGTCATATTCCCGTGACACCATTTTGACGCGGAAGTGTCAAAATAAAATATTAATTAATCGACTGAATTGTGATATGGCACTAAAAGTCCGGTGACCACATTGTGATGTGATTCTGTGATGTCTGAAATAAATGTCTTAAAAGAACTATCGCTGACAATTAAATAGACTTTTTGTCATTACTTTGTAACTGTTGCTGACTCATGATCTAAAGCATCTACACTGAGAGAAAAGTTGTCTTAATTATTACTATATTATATAGCATTCCGAGGACGAAGCTTCCTCTCTTAGTAT